>OVBE01011760.1:0-12752 GCA_900406425.1 Iberis pinnata
TGGAATCTTAGACCAAGGATTAGCTAGATAGTTGTATTGAACATCATGAGGAGTTTCTTAATTGATCATATCAATTACCTATGCCTTTTGCTTAGCCATCTTATATTTGATTTCAAGCTTTAAATTATGTTTCCTTTTCTATTTGCTGTTGGCTGTTGCTCTTTTTTTTAGTTTATGAATGTTTAAGAAGTTTGAAACCTCAATTCTCTTATTAGCTTGGACTAAATGAAGTTCTTATAGAGTTAGTGTGTAAAACCTCCTGAATTTAGATTGATTCCTTAAGTATTACAATGACATGAGTAGACTTAAGGCATTTGTTTAGATAAGATATTCGAAAGTCTTGTTTATCAATGTCGACAACCTCGAGAAAAAAACAGTCGTAAGTTAGTTTTTCCATGTACTTCATGTCGGAATTCTCATAGTATCATGATAGATATAGTATGGAATCACTTATATTTGAATGTTTATGAATGAAAAACGACCATATATTGTTGCCAGTAGTAGCGGTAGCGAATAATTGGCCGACAGGATAGAAGAACCAAGAACGAAATTAGATTTTAGGGCACATATGGTTCAAACGGTTAATGACGTTTATAGGGAAAATATAGAATTAGCAAAAGTTTCAAATGAAGCATATAATTTAGAAGCTCGATGGTTTTTTGATATGCTAGACAGAGCGAATGAGCCATTATATAGAATATGTAGAGATGGTCATTCGCCTTTGTCATATCCAAGTAGGTTGACGGGGATAAAGACGAACTATAATTTGCATGTGGATGCAATTGATAACAATGCTCTGGTTTGATATTACGAGATACAAAAACTTGTTTCTAGACTTGGATTGCCATATCAGGTTATAGACGTCTGCATAAAAAATTGTATGATTTATTGGAGACATGACGAAAACTGGATAACTTGTCGATATTTCTGCAAACCAAGGTATAAGGATATAGTCGGTAGAGTTTCAATGCCTTATAAGAGGATGTGGTATATGCCACTAATAGATAGGATAAAGAGATTGTATCAGTCTGAGAGAATAGTTGCGACAATGAGATGGCATGTTGAGCATAGATTTGATGGAGAGATTACACATCCTTCTGATGCCGAAGCTTGGCGTCCTTTTCTGTCTACTTATCTGGATTTTGCATGCGACATAAGAAATGTGTATCTCGGATTAAGTATAGATTGATTCAGCCTATTCTGGAAGCATTGTAGATAATATTCTCTTTGGCCAGTCATCATGACACCTTACAATTTGCCGCCATCTTTTTGTATGAACCGAGAGTTTCTATTACTCTATGTTCTTGTACCTCGGCCAATGCATCTGAAACGAGCGCTTGCCGTGTTTTTGCAGCCTTTAATATATGAGTTGAACACATTATGGGAGTTTGGGAGGAGGTGTATGACATGTCGCTAGGACAAAATTTTAAGATGCGCGCGGTTCTAATGTGGACTATAGGTGATTTTCCAATGTATGACATGTTATTAGGATGGAAAACTCACATGAGACTAGCATGTCCATATTTTAACGATGACACCAACTCATTTCACTTGACAATTGGAAGGAAAACATGTTGGTATAATTGTCATGAAGATTTTTTCCTTCATATCATCTATATCGTCGATCAACTACATTATTCACAAATACGAGATGTGTTGAAGGTCCACCAGCTAAATTCGATGGCACATATGACCAATGATGCGAATGTTGGTTGGAATGGACATGGCGATTATGATAGTTACAGCGAAAATCATAATTACCACAAAAAAGCATATTTTGGGAATTGCCTTATTGGAAAACGCATTTGTTGAGGCATAATCTGGATGTCACGCATGTTGAGAAGAACTTCTTTGACAACATTATGANGTCCAAGGGAAAACCAAATGACAAATTGAAGTCTAGATTAGATTTGCCGGGCAATTGTTCTCGTCCTCAGCTTTACATCACGGACGATGGAAGATGTCCAATTCCAGCATTTAGATTATCTAAGAATGCAAATGATGAGTTCTTTCGCTGGATTATTCAAAAGGTCCAATTCTCTGATGGATACTCATCTAATCTGAGATATTGAGTTGATATCGGAGAAAGCAAGTTCAATGGTATGAAAAGTCATGATTGTCATGTAATAATGCAAAGCCTTCGTCCATTTACATTTGAGCATCTCCTTTCAACAGATGTTCACGAAGCCATTGTAGGTATTAATTTATATATTTGTGTACAATTTAGGTATATGTTTTAATTATTGATTACTTATAAAGTTTTCTCGAATTTCAGCGATTGGAGCATTCTTTCGTAATATTAGCCGAAGGACACTTACCGCGGATGGTATTTCCACATTACAAAGGAATATACCAAAGATCCTGTGCGATTTGGAGAAGATTTTCCCAACGTCATTATTCGATGTAATGGAACATCTAACTGTCCACCATCCTCGTGAGGCATTAATAGGTGGATCTGTTCAATATCGTTGGATTTATCCTTTAGAAAGTTACATGTTTCACTTGAGGAAGAAGGTAAATAATCTTAGCAAAGTAGGGGGTTCTATTGTGGCACAAAGCATCAACAAAGAAGCTGTAAATTTTGCAGAATATTACTTTCCATAAATGTTCGTACGAAAAGCCGAAGAACTTCTCGACATGATGATGGTGGAGAACATCCTACATATCCCGCTTGTATCCAAAGTGTTTTCCAACAAATTGGACGACTTAGCAGAAAAGATAGGACTCGCCGACTTACGGAGCAGGATTGAAGACATCTACATACATATATCCTCAATAACTGTGAAGATATGTTGGAGTATGAAAGGTAAATTAACATAAAAACATTACTCTTTTCTTTTAGAATTTGTTATTATATAATATTCTATAACTTTTGTATCTTATAACATTGCAGGATATACTTGGCGACGGTCTGTGGATACTTTCCAGATAAATTTGTAGCCGAAGTAGAAGCTCTTAAACAGGAAGAGTACTACAAGTTGCTACAATATTTTGTAAGTGTGTGATTAGATGCAAATTAATTAAACATTTTAATTTTAATATTCTAATGAATGTAAATTTTATATAAGTTCGATAGGAAACAACTATTGGTCGGATGCTTATAGCATGGTTGATCAAACTCGCGAAAGGTCCCAACAACAATGTTACTTCCTACCCAAGATATTGCACGAGAAGATTCTCTTTCAGGGTTCACGATTTAGATTGGGGAGGACAACTGATATCACTCGATTTTGATGCTTTTTATTGGGTATTTATACTTTCTATTTGGCATCATTCGAGTATTTTCCGTGTGTTTTTGGTATATTTTCATGATTCTAGGAGTTTTTGACGTTCTGGAGCAAAAATGTGGATTTGTGCATAAAATGAATGCGATTTGACGAATGCAGAAAAAGAGTTTAGCAGATTTGGCTGAGAGATTACTCAAGCTGGCTATGTGAGTTAGCTTTCATATGAATGTGATTTGAGGTCAATCTATTGAGGCAATAAAAAATTGTGGCGATTTTACTGAAGACTAGTCAAGCTGTTTCACGGAAGAAACATGTGCAGCACATTATGGAGTAGATCGATCGATCTATGTGGAGATCGATCTATATGGAGGTTGATATATCCATAAGCTTATCAATGTTACAGAAGATGAGATCGATCAATCTGTGAAGTGAAGGGATGACAGATTGATCGATCGATCGGTATGCTAGAGATTATTTGAAGATTGCCAAAAAGACATTTCTTTCCTTAAGTCTTATCATTGGTTCCTTATTAGGTTTTATATTTTTTTAATTCTTTTGAACCCTATATAATCTAGAGGCTTAGGGTTTTATTAACACACAACTTACTATTCAGAACACAATTCAATTTACAAGTCATTACTTTTTGAGAGCTCTTCTGAGAGAGACGAATCCTGACACCTGTATTTGGAGAAGAATTCCGAACTCTTTTATTATTTTTTTAATTATGGTTTTTGAATATGCTTTCTCTATTGATGATTGTTGATTGCTTGGCTATGCCTGAGTAGTCTCTTTGTTAGGTTTTAAGGATTTCACAAGGAAAACATGTTTTCATGGTTAGTGTTTGACTTTAGTGGATTCAATTTGTTAGGTTCTTAGTCTAGATTTGTTATCATTGTTTGAATTAACTTGAACACCTAGTTCATGATTTTAGGTTAATAAATACAGTGGGATTTCATTTATTTAATCTGACCTAGTCTAGATGAATAAGTGTCTTTGTTTGTGTGAGTATTGTCTTTGATGCTTATGAACATAGCGAATATGTAATCGCTGCATGATTTAATTGTCTAATTTAGAGATCTACGATTTCGGGAGAAGGTTAGTCTTTATTTCTAGCAATTCTATCATAGGTATCTAATACTTCGGGAGGAGATTAGTCTATTGTCGTCCTTTGAATTGAGAACTATTTTTATTTGTTAATATTGCTTGTGAACCTTAACTTCAAACCTGAATACCTGTCAAATTTCCCTACCGCCTAGCATTTTATTTTACTGGTTTACATTCGCTGTTAATTACTCGCTTTAACTTTCAATCGTTTCGAAAAAAAATCTTTCTTTTATTTCTTTGTTAGCTAAAATCGATTTTTAACTGAGAGTCGCACTATCTGGTCCTTGTGGGATTTGACCCTTTACTATACTACGAGGATTTGTTTTCTTCAGTGTAGATTTAAGATTAAAACCTGAGCCTATCAGATTTTTGGCGCCGTTGCCGGGGACCGAATCAATCCATCGGACCACTAGATCAAAATTGCCCACCTCACCAAAACAGGATACTAGTTGGCGATTTCAACAACCTTGAATCTTTCCTAGTCAACAAGAATGTCCTCCACCCTCGACAGCTTCAGAGACAGGATTATCAGTTCCGATTTCAACTGATCTAGTTAATAAGACAAAACAAGTTTCATGGCTTGTCTACTGAGCATCCTATGCATCACATTGATAGTTTTGAAGACATTTGCAGCACAAATCAACTGAATGAAGTCTTTAAGGACTTCGTGCATTGTAAGCTCTTCAATCATTCTTTAGCTAATAGAGCTCTGAGGTGGCTTAAGTCGTTACCTGCAAACTCAATAGAGACTTGTGATGAGTGTAAAGCCAAGTTTCGTAATCACTTTAACACCTCCACCATAACTAATAACTTGAGAACTAAGATCTCTCAATTTCAGCAAGGACCGGTGGAATCCTTTTATGAAGCTTGGGACAGTTTCAAAGAATACCTTCGGGATTTTACCCACCAATGGATTTTCGTAGTTGAACCTCCTCAACACTTTCTATAGAGGTATTGATCAGAAATACCAAATCTCTCTAGACACAGCTAGCAATGGCGATTTCATTACTAAACCCGTGAATGAAGCCTACAAACTTATTGACAACCTTGCTGCTAGGAACAACAACTACTGTCCTGACTATGATCGAAGAGTGTGATCATCTAGTTCAGATTCTTCTGGATTAGCAGAGGTAAAAGAACTTCTTACTCAGTTTCTCAAGAAACAAAATGAGAAGCAAGGTAGTTTTGCTGAGGATGTAGAGAAAGTTGAAGTTAATTTCTTTGTAGTCAATGAATCTGAGAACATAGAAGAGGTTAGCTATATTAATATCCAAGGGCAAAGAGTCTACAACCAAGGGTACAATCCATGTTACAACAAAGGTAATCTATCATGGAGGAGTACAAACGTTGCAAATTCTCAAGATCAGTCATATCCTCTCCAGAATACCTTTACACAAAAGTCTAGACAGTCATTTGGCCATAAATAGGGTTGTTTTTAGCAAACCTCTCAACCTGGTGTCCAACAAGTAGCTCAACCTCAGGTTCAACAAGATAATAAGATAGAGATGATGCTGAAGCANACAGCAGTCTGAAAATAATCTTAATGTGAAGCTGGATGGTATGTATAACGATTTGAACAACAAGTTCGAATCATTGTCCAGTCATGTGAAGAAGCTGGATGTGAAAGTAGCACAATCTTCGGAAGAAGTTAAAAGACAAGCTGGTATGCTACCAGGAATGGTGGAAGATAATCCCAAGGGATATTGCAAGGCGATTAATTCCAATTTTGGGAAAAAGGAAGAGGAGTCTGCAAAATCTGCAAATTTTAAAAATTTGAGAAGTGATTCAGAGGTTTAGATCGATCGATCCAAAAACACAGAAAACCTCAGAAGCATTAGATCGTTTGATCCATCCGGTCTGGAAATTTTTTTTAAAAATGATAGATCGATCCATCTGACCAAATTTCGAAGAACAAAGAGATCGATCGATCCACAGAGAAACATGAACCTAATTCGAAACAACTTGCAAAAGTTCAAACCTCGTGCCCCAATAGACCTCCGGTCCCTAATGAAGAACATGTGTACTATGATGCTGTTACTAAGCAATTTCTTCCATTAAAAAAGACTTCAGAAGTTAGAGGACCCAGGTGAATTTTTGATTCCAGTTACGGTTAAAGGAGTCCTTTTCAAAGAATCGCTTTGTGACACTGGTGCTAATGTGAGCGTCATGTCAAAGATGGTCACTGAAAAGCTAGGATTTAAGGATATCAGACCTTCAGGAATGTCTTTTGAATTGGCTAACAATTTTTTCGTGTCATCAAGTGGTTTTGGGGCTGATGTAATGGTGCAAAGTAGGAGATTGCATAGTTCATGTTGATTTCCATGTCCTTGACACAAATGGAAATTCAGAAGGATCACTAGTTCTGGGGAGGCCGTTCTTAATATCACTAGGAGCTGTGATGCATGTTCCAAAGAAGAGAATCTATCTCACTAACATCCAGAAGACGTACTACTATCCATTAGTACCTTACATACCTACATCAAGGATCATCATGATCAAAGAGGTAAGAGCGGTGCAAATTTCTCAGGTCTGAAGACTCTAATGTTAAGGTCATGAAGAAGGAATCTCAAGTTCCATTCAAAGTTTCAACCCCAAGAATCAAGAAAAAAGGTATGATAAACCTGAAGACAATCGATGAGAATGCTGAGTTGGATTTAACTGATCAAAGAAAAGAAGAAGGTGCTCCAAAACAAGCTTCAAAGGACAAGGAAAAAGGTGAAAGTGGTTTGAAAGAGGGTAAGAAGAACACTCATCTGACTTTGATTCCCACGTAATTGAGTGAAGAATGAGTTGAGTATAGGGTGAAGACTAAAGGTTTTCCAAAACCTTTCTCTAAGGTTAGACATAGCGATCATCAGAGCCACCTACGGTCGATCATACAACTAATCATATATTCATATAAACGTAACTTACCAAAGCCGCAAAATGACAGTGATTCAAAGCCACCTACGGTCGATCATACAAAACTAAAAACAAGAAACACTCGGCCAAAATCATAAGCAGAGAACATTCTCGCTTTATACGAACCCGCACTCCTCCAAGACCGGGATCAAAATAAATGGAACACAACCCACAAAATGGTCCACTGCTTCCTCTTCAGCATGCGCCACATTCTCGGTATCCCCTAAATATGGAGAAACTAAAATCGAGGCCCAGTACTCCCGAATCTTGGCTTCAATTGGAGGGATTAGAGACCTCTTGAATCACATGTCCCCCTCCTACTAGCGCCAATTTATGGGAAACTTAATTCTCACTGTAGATATCTGTTAGTACAAAAAAAATTGAGTAAACTTAATTCTCCCAGAGGTCATGGATTTTTGTGAGTCAAACGAGTACGTAATCAGAACACAATAAACAATAGTTAAATACTAGATTAAAAGTACAAAGAGGGAAAAAGTGTTTCGTATTTTGAATTGTATGAGCTTATTAAAATCAGATGATAGCCTTAGCCGCAAGAGTCGTTGATGAGTATCCTAGATCTAACAACGGAGACTGATAAATCTAAGTTAGTTGCAACTCTCTAAGAACGGAAAAACAGCCTAAAACCCTAAGCATTTCGTTGTGGAGAATTAAACATATCCGTGCTCTTCTTCCTCATCTCTCTTATATAGATTTCATAATTGATTCGTCTTCCTTTTTCATCTTTGATTCTTCCGCGGAAATCTTCCTTCTCGAGTTTATTGTTTTGCAGAAATATTCCTTTTTTTGGATTTCTTGCTTTTCTATACGGCTTGCAGGACAAGCTACGACCATCATTGCACTTAGGTCAAATTCTCCTATGGATTGTAAGTGGTTTATTATTGTGTTTTAGTCCTAGTTGGGCCATTTTACGGTTTAGGAAATTTTTATGATGATACGATAGGAACTTTGCAAAATAATTATATCAATCATATAGGTGAGATAACGTTGGCGTTTAAGTTAGCCAATATCGTTACATACAATTGATAAATACGGACACACCCTTATGACCGTTCAGAAGAATAACAACTTTAATCGTATCATCAAGATAATCTTCAGTGTATAGTTTAACAATTATCGTTTTATACGATTAAATTTTATACGAAAAGATTTTACACTTCTTTCTCAATTTGTAGGATTTTACGCTTTGGTAGCTTTGGTGTTTAAGATAACCGAAATCGTTTATATGACTAATTCAAAATTTATAAGAAAAGAATGAGTTTTACGGTTTTTATAGAAATATTAATGGAAACCGAAACAATACAAAACGAGAGATGATTTGTCTGAGATGATACGATGAGTAAGAGGTTCAGTTCGTCAACTATAGAGCTGAATGTGTAAGATTCAGCTTGCGAACTACCGAGCTTAACATATTCGATCCAACTCACCGGTTGGTGAGCTAAATATGTAAGATTCAGCTCGCTAACTGGCGAGATGAAAATGCTTGGTTCAGATCTCCAGTTGACGAGCTGAACGTGTATCAAAAACGTATACTAATATGTCTTGTGTTGTTCGTAAACGACATGATTCGGAACCGAGGCGTTTTTCTGGAGATTACCATTTCCTCTTGTCGTGATTTTTTCATACTTCTCAAACATTTATTTCGAGTATAGCATTTTTTACCTCAACATAGCTTGCACTGCTTGTGGGGTTGACGGTAATGAGGATGGAGAACTGGGCTACGCTTGTCTTCAATGTAACTTTTTGGTCCAAAAAATTTGTATTTATCTACCTCATGTTATTAAGCTAACACAATATCCTCACCATCAAACATGGACTCTTTTGTTCCAGTAATGGTTGTTTTAGTACAATCCGCTCAAAATGTGCGACTTATACGGATATATGGGAGGTAATAGGTCTTGAAGGAGTGCCCAAAGATCCTATTGAAGATTTATCTCCCTTCGAGGTAGTAGGTCACAATTTAATAAAGCATTTATGTCATGAAAATAATGTGATGTACAAGGAGATTGGATTTGATCAGGATGTTAAAAATAAGAAGCAATGTGAAGCATGCAGTCAACCTATTGATTCAGATGGTTGCTATAGTTGTACTATTTTACATTGCGATTTCTTTCTTTATGCAACATATGCTAATCTTCGTAAAACGAAAGAAACTGTTCTACATAAACACTCACTTTCTCTGCAATCCACTAACCATGAAGCATGTCTTTGTGAAGCTTGGGGAAGAGAATTCAGTGGTCTCAAATATTCATGATTAAACGAATTTTGTGCATTCTTCATATTTTCTTATATAGATGCGGGATGCGCTTCTGTTTGTAGGCTTTTTGAGCATATACCTTATTTATTGATTCCATCGCAAACACTAAGTCGCTCTAATAAATACACTTTAAAATGTTACGATTGTGATTACATTATATGCTTCAAATGTACCACTACACCCATAGTCTTACATTACAAGAACATTAAGCACACTCTCATACTTCCTCGTCGTGAAGATCATGTTGGTAAATATTGACGTGAGGTATGTGAGAGAGAATTAGAACCAAAGAAATGGTTCTACACATGTGATGGTGTTGCAATACTCTTCATGTTGAATGCGTATTTGGAGATTTCATGCATATAAAGAATGGAGACTTGACTAGACGTGGTGACTTTAAAATTGCTCTAACAATGTGATTCGTTGGTTATGTGAATACTGATAAGTTTATAATTTAATCCAAAAATTATAATGCAGAGAAAGATTAATGTAGCACAGTAAATGGTCAAATTTACAGGGACTAGAAAGCACGACTCTCAGTTTAATCTCAAATCAAGCTAATACAGAATAAATAGTTCTCAATATGAAAGAGACAAGTAGAATAATCTCCTCTCCAAGTATCAAATCCTACGCTCGAGTTATTAGAAATAAACTCTCGCCATATCTAACTAATTCGATCATGCATTAATGTTCAGATTCAATTGTTCATAAGAATTTAAGACAATACTCCCGCAAGAAAAAAAACACTTATTCATCTAGATTAGGTCATGTTTCTAAATCAAATCTCTTTGTATTTATTAACCTATTATCATGAACTAGGTGATCAAGCTAATTCAGGCATTATGAACAAATCTACACTAGGAACCTAACAACTTCAATATTATATGATTAACCTTAACATTCAAACCTGGTTATCCTAGTAAACCCTAAAACCTAACTAGTGAACTACTCAGACATTGCATAAAAAGAACAAAACAATATCAAAGAGGAACACATCATAAAATAAGTATAGATATATAACAAGGCTTCATAAATTCTTCTCCGAATACAAGGTTCAGGAATTTCTTCTCCCTCAGTAAAAGCTCAAAAGTTGTAAAAGTGTGTACAAATAAAACCTAGGCCAAAAGGCTTTTAGAGTGCAAAAAAGGAAAATAATTAAAATACGGAAAAATTGATAAACTTGAGGATTTGAGTGAAAAATTGGAAAATTATCATTCTTCTTCGGAAAGAGAGATCGAACAATCTCCCTAGCGATCGATCGATATCTTTCTAAAACTACACGCTCGATCTTCAAAATGCCCAATCGATCTTTTTATATTAAAACTTCGAGGGGGAAATGCCCAATCGGGCAGTAAAACACTCAATCGTGCACTTCTTTATCTTTAATGCTTGATCGATAGCCTACATGCTCGATCGATAATTTCTTCTATAACCTGGAAATTTATTCTGACATGCTCTGAAATGCATCCTTTGCTACAAAACGACCCGAACACTTAGAATCCTTAAAATATACCAAATTTGCAAGGAAAACGCTCAGAATAATGCAGAATAACATACATATAGCCCACTATTATTTATTAAAACCGAGTAATATCAACTCCCCCAGACTTAGATATTTGCTTTTCCTCAAGTAAAGAATGATTAAGTATAGAGAGGAGGTTTGAAAGGACCACACAGGAATTCACCGAACCTCAGAAACCCTAAATTTAGATATCACAAACTCAAGACACTAATCCTAGACAACCACTACAAATGGACTATTTACCACCACATAACAAAAAATATGCATTCTATTCTAAATCTTAAATCAATCAAACTATCAAATCATTTCAACCAACTCTTTAAATTCATTAATGTGTAAAGGGTTCGTTCTTACTTTTGGGGTATCGATCAGCGCACTCCAGTATCTATTCTCTCAAAATGTCGATACCAAACAGAGCATCAAATGACTTACGGCCTTGATCCTTTTTCTCCCTTCTCACTTTTCTTTTCTTTTCTTACTGCTTTTAAAATTATTCCTTCGCATTTCTACGCTTTTTTTTTTTGGCAGCCGATTTTTTTCTTGGATTGACCACGAATTTCTACATCACCATTTAAATCCTAGTTTTGTACCGTTTTTCTGAAGGGAGAGAGAGAAAGGACCCAAATCATACTGAAAGAACTTGTCGGTTTTACAGAGCACCGAAGAGCAAGATACCTAGCTTTCATAGTATACCAACACCATAAGTAGGAGAATTTAAGATCGTATTAACTCATAGCATAATTGAGCTAGCATCAAATCATTAACAATCCAAACGATCAGAAATTTCAAAGGTGTATGAATCAATCAATGGGGTTCTAATCCTAGGTACAATAGTTAATCTTGGTCAACAGTCAAATAGAAAGTGAACTTGAACTCACACTAGGTTAGTAGTCATCATGGATTCTAGTCATCATTCTTTCGACTGCATAAGATTCAACTAAACCAAATAGAGAAAAAATTGAAAATGTTCACCAAAAGACAAAACATCAAAACATAGTTAGTATCATTACAACCTCCCCCAGAATTACTTCACACCATTCCGGTGTGAAAATAAACCCAAGAGAAGTAATAAGAGTAACAACAATCAACAGAGAAGTCTGCAGGAGATGAAAATAAAGACAATACTATATGATTTCAAGGGAAAGGAAAGTACTACTGTTGAAGTGTCTGCATCTGAAATCCGCTCCAAACTTGCTTCCTTACACGATCAGGTAGTTGCTTGTAACTGCTATCTCTGCAAAAACGAACAAACACAAAAGAGAAGTGTTGGTGTTCTTTCGATATGAAGCACATAATAGAATGGTTGTACAATGATTGAGGAATGCTAACTTAAGAGCTAACAAGAATCACTTGTAAGAGAAACCAATACGAGCATAGTGATCGAGCAATACTAATTAGAAATTAGCAAGAATCGTATATGAAAGGCATCATTCGAAACAGTTATAAGAAATCAATCCAATATCACATCTTCAAGTTTGGTAAGTAAAGAGCAATGATCAAGAAATACTAACAAAAAATTAGCAAGAATAAAGAGATACTTAAAGAGAAAAACAAACTATCATATGTCTAAAACCAATACAAGTCAAAACATAGAGATAGGTGGTTAATAGTTAGGAATGATCTAAGGAATACTAATAAAGAATAGCAATAATCAAGAGAGAAACCATTAATATAACCAAAAAATCAAGTGAGATGATTAGGAATGAAAATAGATAAGAGATAA
>OVBE01011761.1:0-13909 GCA_900406425.1 Iberis pinnata
TATCGTAGGTAGGATACTGTACGCCGCGTCTAGGGATCGTAGGTGCACTGTTGGCACAGTTGTCCTGGCGCGTCTGGACGCGCCTATACGCCGTCTTGGGCTTCTTGTGGGGCTTTGATGGGCTTGGTTATTAAGGGTTTGAGCCNAAGCTCAATGGTAAATCTCACCTTCATCATTTCAAAAGACCCTCTTCAAAACCATATTTCAACTAAAAGATCTTTTATTAGCTCTCAATAAGCCCTCTATACTCTGTAAATAAAGAGAATCTTGTTTCTCTTGTCATTTATGTGTTATACTACATATATGTGTAATTACGACTAATAAGCATTGTGCATAATGGAAGAATAATATTTGTTATATGGTTAAATATCTATTTAGTTAGTTTTTCCACCAAATTTTGATTTTAGATGAAAGTTAATATAGTGTTACTATTGGAGATATACACAAATATATTGATTATCATAGTGTATATTATACTCTAGTTAAAATTTATGTAAATCTCCTAAATTATAGGAAGTCAAATATTTAAATTTATCCTTATTCTATTTAATTAAGGAATTATATTTAACATCTATAAATAAATGTTCGCCTTTAATTCTCGAGGATTGAATTTAACTTACAAAAAAACATGGAGATCGAGAAGATGGGGAATCACGTACTACTACTTGGTTGGATTTGAAGGCATTTCATGCCATGAAATACACGTCCATGTTTTTCTTTAAGAACTTTTATTTTGTGTTTTTTTAAACTAAAGTTTTATTTAAATTTTGTTTGATTTTAGGATTTATCAAAGTTTTTTCGTTTTTTACTTACCTAATGGATCGAGGATTTTACAATTTTTAATAATTATTATGAGAGTTTTTTTAGAACACTCGGATTTTAGGTCGTTTTAGTCCGAAATATGGATTGTCTGAGGTTGGACAATTGTATTGTGGAGCTGCATAGTTTGCGCCTAGTGGATGATACTATTCCCAATTTTATTTTTAAAGACCAAAGATGAGTTGAAGTTTCATCCCTACCTTAAAGATTGAAGGTTTTTTCGGAGGAGTCTATTGACCTTTTTGTTTGTCCTCGACAAGTTGTCCACAACATAGGTGTTTCATTTATGATTGCATAGTTTGCATTCGCGTCCCACATTTGTCGTGTAGGGAGTATTGGAGATATACAAAAGAAAATATAAATTATCATAGTTACTACAAGAAAACATGCGCGATCTGACGGACATAACCGTTAGAAAGCCGTCAGTAAGAGGCATTTTTGACGGGTTTCTGATGGATAACGATCGGCAGTTCTATATGATTAGTAAGAAAAACCCGTCAGTATAACCCGTTAGTATTCTGACGGCATACTGACAGGTAGATTAATGTCGGATTAACTGACGACCTTTGTTCCGTCGGTAACTATCCGTCGGTACGCCGTCAATACACTACCGTCAATATGTCGTCGGTTTACTGACGGCTTCACTCGACAGTTTCTTTAGTACAATCGTCATTTATACTGACAACATACATGATGAAATTTTGGAACTGCCCATCACTATTATTGAAGAAAAAGTGACGGGTTTTTAAATTATAATTATTAATTAATAATTACGATTTAATATTTATAAATTAAATTATAATATAAATGTTAAATTTAAATTGAAAACAATATGATAAATTAAAAATTAAATTAAAATATATTTATAAAATTAAAAGTCTAAATATTCATAAAGTAAAATATGAAAAACAATAATAAAAATAAAATGCTATTGTCCAAAACGGTCTCGCATCTGGGGGAAGAAGGCGTCCATCTTCACGTCCATCTTAGCTTGAATATGAGCTTCAATGTCAGCCTTCATCTTCTCTTGCTGTTCTAGGATCTGAGCGTTGCGTTCTTCTTAGGCAGCCACCATTGCATCCATCTTTTTCTGCATGTCCGCCAATGCAGCGTCTTTCCTCTACAGCTCCTCCTGTGCGAGAGGATCCCTTGCATTTTGGGGTACAGATCCGAGAAAGCAATAGCCGACCATGTTCCAGAATCCGAACATGCGGCCCTTGGATTTCTTCGTCTCCTGAAAAAACATATAAACAATATAGTATTAGTATTATTGAAATGCAATAGTATATAAATAAATTGAAATATTACTTACCGAAGACACAACATCAAACAACATATCCAAAGGAATGTCATCATGATCCGGTGTGAGCTGAGTAGACCGGATCTCTTTGATACGTTTTTTAGACGTCTCGACCAACTTCCGCGCAAGCGTGTTCTGAATCTCTCAGGTCTTCTTGTTCGTGTGGAGATCCATTATGATATCAATCGGGCACGGATCATGACCAATCTTACGCCTCTGTTTAAAAAATTTTAAATTTATATTGAATTAACTGAAATAAAAGTTTACTAAAAAAAATCATACCAGCTCTTGTGTCCAGGTGACTGTACTCTTCGCACCGGAGTTGGTAGTCGAGATGCCTCTACCATCACGTTAACTCATTCGGTCGTTTTTGTTCTTCTGAGATAATTGTTGAGTCCCTTCTCCACTCCAGTACTCAAAAAATGGGGGAAAGAGCCCTTCGGGCATTTGACTGTGCTTGCTTCCATCCTTCAACCAAGCTTCCTTCCACACATATACGTGGTTGCTATAAATCTGGCCCGCTCTAGATTTGAACTCCTTCTTCACTAAGGAGGTATTAGCAGGGTTCCAGTTGAACTCTAGCTATATGATTTTAAAAAATTAAGGTCAGTGCGAATTATTTGTGTTAATATTGTTAAAATAAAAAAAATTCTTACCGCAAAACAGTACAACCAATAGTCCCGATCTGCATCGGGCATGTCTTTGTACCTAGGGTACGCGTTACGAAGAAGATTGTGAATCATTCTCATGATGCACTTGGGGATACCATTGTTTGAAGCTTGAAACCACGTCCCATGCTCGCCAGAAGGATCGAACACCGACAACCGCTCATGTCCCGGTTAGACCAGAAGCTCATCCAACGTCAACCGATCCGGAAGTGGCTGAGGTCTCTGAAGTGGTGGAGGTGGCTGAAATGGTGACTAAGAATTAGGCACCTCAGTGCCTGGAGTAAACAGAAGAGATGGATGTGCCGAGGAAGACCCTCCTACATCTCCATCTCCCAGAGTAACCGGATGAAAAGATCCTTTGGAATAAGCGAAATGACCGTAATTACTGAAATTACGGTCGTTAAAAATTATATCAGTTTTACAATTATATAATATTAAAATTAGCAAATACATTATATATAATATAATTTTAATTTTATGATTTAAAGTTTAAAAATCTAAATAGTTATAAATTTTAATGTTATAATTGAATTTATTATAAAATGTACATTTATTAAAATTATAATTTCAATTATTTAATTTTAAATTTAAAATTTAATGTTATATTTTAAAATGTTATAATTTCAATTTTTAAACCTCAAACTATATATTAATCCTAATTATTAAAAATCACCAAATTTTATCCTAATCCCTAAACAATCCTATCTAACAATCTAACAGTCCTAAATCTATCAAACAAACTAACAATCAACACAAACCAAACATTACAATCCTAAATCTATCTAACAAACTAACAATCCAAAATCTTTCCAAAATCTTTAAACTTCACAAAACCTCAAACCACACATACATCCTAAAATAACCATTCAAATCCATTAAAATCAATGCTAACACCCTAAATTTAGTGTATAAAACTTACATTGAGTTTGGATTGACCATTTTACCGGTTAGAATGCGAGATTTGAGAGATTTTCGCCGATTTCTTCCGTTTTTTTTGCGTGAAAAATGAAAAAGAAGAGTCTGGTTTTCAGATATATATCCGACAAACTGACGGGTTATATCGTCAGTAACCCGTCAGTTCTGAAAAATATAAAATTCGCGAGTTTCCAATTTTTTGGTAATTCGAAAGGCGGCAAAAGTGAAAAAGTCTGTCGGTAACCCGTCAGTTTACTGACGATATACTGACGAGTTATCTTACTGACAAATATTACCCGTCAGAAACTGCATGACATATGATTGGTTAGATTTACTGACGGATTACTGACGGGATCATATGCATGTCGTCAGTAATCTGTTAGTATACAAGAAGAACCGACAAATTAATTAACTGACGGATTACTGATGACCTTCATACGGTCATGTTAGTAATCCGTCAATAATCCATAAGTAAATTCGAAAAATGATTTAGGGATTCATTTAGGGTTTGTTTTTTTCATGCCTAATTATGGATAAAAAACAAAGGTATTATAACATCTCAAGTATCACTATATTGTACTAATCGAACACAATTGACATATCATATTTTCACGGTATTTAATTCTGAACTTTCGTGGTTATCACCTTATAGGTTAAGAAACACTTTCCGTTTATATACGAATGATAAGTAGTTTAGTAAAAGGGTTTTGTTATAAAATTTTACAAGGACCAAACTTGACTCAATTCATCGTTTGTTATGTTTACTACATTTTTTTGATTAGAAAATAAATTAAAAAATTTATATAGGGTTTGAAACCCTTTAAACCCTAAAACAAAAATATCTGACAGAATATAGTCGGATTTAGTGTATTCCGTCATAAATTTCTCTTTACTTAATATCATTTTTATTATAATTTTTTTAAAAAAATTGACATAAATTTAATTCAAATGTTATTTTCAAATACTAATTTTAAAATTTACAAAACTTTGATATAAAATTTTACACAATACACAAATTTTATTACACATATTATTACAAAGGTAATCTAATCGAATGATGATGAATAATATGATTGAGAAGAATCCTTGTCATCTTCAAATTCATCACCAGACTTGTTGTCTACATCATGAATAACAACGTTTAGATCACCGAATATCCTGAAGTGTACCACAATATTTACACCCATATAAGATTGAAATTCAGCTAGTTCACCATTTCCATTTGGTTCTAGCGGATCATGCTCGTAAACACGATCTATCATTCTTCTAGAATTGACTTGTGTCACCGTTATCCAAGGGTCGATGTGTGTACGTAATGTAAAATACCTACAAAATTGTTGATATATATATATGTTATACATAGGACAATATTATATTAAATTAATTAACAAAATAAAAATTGTACATGATCCGCTTATGTAGCAAGAATGAAAGGATCATATTTCCCAAGTTTTCTACGGGAGTTTATCGAAAACACGCCAAATCGGTCGACCTTCACACCTCTATCATATGTAGGATCGTACCAATTACACATTAATACAACACATCGCATGTTCAACATCTTTGGGTATCAGAGCTCCAGTATCTCTCGAAGTATGTCGTAGTACACAACATCTCATGAAGACGACGATATACTATGATCTAATATTATCATCTCCTTACCCATTTTGTGAACCTTAAAGACAAATCCTCTAGTGCAATATCTTGGGAATGGCATAACGGTGTTATTCGAACCCCTTGTGATATCAAGAAACCATGTTGGAAACGTTCGACCAGCCGATGTTTCCTCTCGAACCTATGTTTTAGAAAGTTAGTAAATTTTAGTATATATTAAAAATGTTTAATTTGGGTGTGGTTCAATTTAACACTTACAAAGTATTGCAACCATGTAAAGTACTCTTCTTGTTTAAGAGCTTTTATCTCGTGTTCGGATTTCTTGGGAAAATATCCACGAACCATTGCCTAGTATATCCTGCACACCATTAAGTCACACCAGTTATATAACCTTTACGTATAATATAAATGAACTTAAATATTAATGTATTGACATTTACCTTTCATTCTCCAACATATCTTTTACTCAGGATATGCATATGAAGATGTTTTCACTCCTCTTGGGTAAGTGTGCGAGTTTTACCTTTTTCGCTGAATCGTCCAATTTGTGGAAAAACACTTGGGACATAAGCTGGATACGTAGGATGTTCGCCACCGTTGTCATGTAGAGACAATTTACGGCTCTTTTTCTAAACCTCTCTTGAGAAGTAATATTCTGCAAAATTTTCAGCTTCTTCGTTGATGCTCTGGGCCACAATTGAACCTTCTACTTTACTAAGATTTTTTACCTTCTTCTTCAAATAGAACATGTATCTCTCGAACGGGTACATCCATCGATATTGAACCGGTCCACCAAGTGAAGCTTCACGAGGGAGGTGAATTGTTAGATTTTACATAACGTCAAAGAATGACGGTGGGGAAATCTTCTCCAAATTGCAAATGATCACTGGTACATTCCTCTGTAAAGTGGATATACCGTATGCGGTAAGTGTCCTTCGGCTAATGTCACGGAAGAATGCTCCAACCACTGTAAATACAAAAAACTATGTAAGTAATTAACAATCAAACATATAAGTAAAATTTACATAAATCATTTAACCAATACCTGCAATGGCTTCGTGCACGTCGTTTGGAAGGAGATGCGCAAATACAAATGGGAGAAGACGTTGCATCATAACATGACAATCGTGGCTCTTCATTCTAATGAATTTTCCTTCCCTGATATCAACACAATTCCACATATTAGATGCATACCCATCGGGAAATTTGACCATATGAATAATCCAATCAAAGAACTCATCTTTTGAATTCTTAGGTAATCTAAATACGGGAATCATACACCTTCCATCTTCCGTGAGGTGAAGCTCAGGAGGAGAACAAATTTCCGGCAACTCTAATCTAGACTTCACATTGTCTTTTGATCTTCCCTTGTACAATGTTCATAATGTTGTCAAAGAAGTTCTTCTCGATATGCATCACATCTAGGTTATGCCTTAACAAATGGTTTTCCCAGTAAGGAAACTTCCAAAGTATGCTTTTGCCAATTATGATGTTCTCCAGAGAACTGAACATTGACATGTCCATTTCCACCGAAATTAGCATCATTGGTCATTTCAGCACCAAAATCTCTCATTTGCTTTAGTAGTTTTGTGCCATCTAATTCTGGTGGTGGACTTTCTCCACACTTCTTCTTCGTGAATAACGTAGTAGATCGATGATATGGATGATTTTAGGGCAAAAACCTTTGTTGACAATCAAACCAACATATTTGTCTTCCATTCTTTAATTGCAATGAATTGGTGTCATCGTTACAATATGGACATGCTAGTTCCCCATACGTTTTCCATCCACATAACATATCGTATGCCGGAAAATCGCTTATAATCCACATAAGAACCGCCTTCACCTTGAAATTTTGTTGTAGTAACACATCATACACCTCTTCCCCATACTTCCATAACATCTTCAACTCGTGTATCAATGGTTGCAAAAACACGTCAAGAGCTCGTTTCGAATGATCTAGCCCATGTACAAGAACTATGAGAAATAGAAACTCTCTGTTCATACACAAAGATGGCGGCAAATTGTAAGGCGTCCCGATTACTGGCCACATAGAATATTGTCTACCATGCTTCCCGAATGGGCTGAATCCATTTATACGTAATCCGAGATAAATATTTTGTGTCTCGCATGCAAAATCTGGATATTTTGACTGAAAATGATGCCAAGATTCTGCATCAGAAGGATGTGTAATCTCTCCATCAAATTTATGTTCAGCGTGCCATCTCATTGCCGCAACTGTCCTCTTAGACTGATACATTCTCTTCAGCCTATCTATTATTGGAAAATACCACATCCTCTTATAAGGCACTGAAACTCTACCTCTTGTATCCTTATACCTTGGTTTGCGACAATAATGATCGGGTGTCATCTCGTCTCCAATAGATCATACAATTGTTGATGCACACGTCTATAACCTGATACGGCAATCCAAGCCCCGCCACAAGTTTTTGTATCTCATAATATGAACCAGGAGCAGTGTTATCCTCTGGCAATATATCCCTCACAAAATTTGCTATTACGTCAACTGCATCTTCAGGCAAGTTATAGTCCGTCTTTATCCCCATCAACCTAGTTGCAGATGATAAAGATGAATGACCATCTCTACATCCTCTATATAATGGCTGCTTCGCTCCATCTAACATACCAAAAAACTGTTGTGCTTCTAAATTAGGTTCTTCATATGAAACCTGCGCCGTCTCTGTACTTTCTCTATAAACATCATTCACCATTTGAACCGTACCAACCCCAACATCTAAATCCGTTCTAGGTTCTTCTATCCGATTTGCCAATGGTTCGCTACCGCTACTACTAGCAACATTAATATCATGTCTTTCTCCATGTAAATACGAAATCATGTAATTTGGCATAAAACCATTGCAACACAAGTGATTCCATACTATATCTATCCTGATATGACGAGAATTCCGACATAAAGAACATGGACATGTTGACTTACGACTGTTTGGGGGCCGAGGTTGTCAACATGCTAATTCCATGAACTCTATAACATCATTTGCATATTCTTCGTTTAAAATCTTTGATTCATCCTTTCTCCATCCATCCTTGACCGAAAATAAGGAGGACTAGACATATTTTAATAATTTTGTTTGTGAATTTATGAAGAGGAAGTTCTGGTTTTTATAAAACTTTTTACTAACGGATTATTGACGGGAAATTCTGTCAGTTTGTACGAATATATCCGTTGGTAATAGCTAAAAATGGCTAGAAACGGTTAGTTTAGATCGGAAAAATTACTGACGGTTTAGTGATAGCGAAGTGACAATTAAATTCCGTCACTTATTTGCCATCATTAATCTGTCGGTCTTGCTGAGGGTTACTTCGCCGTCGATTTTTTTACTGACTGGTCTTCTACCCGTCAGTAATGTCGTCACTCTTTCTGACGACTTAGATCCTGTCAGTAATTTTCGCCACAAATCTCACTGTTTTCTTGTAGTGAGTGTATATTATATTCTAATTAAGATTTATGTAAATTCTTTAAATATAGGAAATCAGATATTTAAATTTATCTTTATTCTATTAGATTTAAAAATTATATATGACATCTATATATAAATATTCTGGTGATTAATAAAATAAAGTTAGTTCAGATTATTAAATCTACATTACTAAACTACTACTTTAAAAAAAAAAAATTGTTGAAATAATTTGTTATTCTTTTTTTTTTTAATGATCTGTAGATATTTTAATGTTAATGGTTTGATGAATAATTAACGAACTTCAAAATTCATCTTATAATATAATGGATTTTGATATTGTAGTATAAAAACCTAATCTAAGCATAAACATTGTTATTGTAAAATCAAGTGATTCTAGAGTCCAGATATTTGAATTTTCATATCTCAAATAAATTTATAAATCTATTAAACTTCATGAACCAATTACATGATTAAACACCCCTTACATTCAAGTCACTTGCATTACAGAAATTTTAAGTACAAATCATTTAAAAAAACAACTAGATGTTTCAATTTAAATTCTAAAATCATTATTTTAATAACACATGATTTTTTTTTATTCCTACATTCATTAAAATCCTATAACTAATAGACGAACTACAATTTGCAAGATTTATCTTTTAAAATGTTTTATGATCTTATTCTGGAGGGTGTTATTTTCATGAATTTTTAATTGATTTATAAATCTATATAAATTTGGAAATCTCAAAATTTAAAATCAATGAAATAATAAAATTTAGCATCGAATTTGTTCTTTTGTATTTTTATTAAAATACTTCTAAATCCATCAAAATATAATGTAAATTTAAAAATTCAAAAATGAGTCGTTAAACGAATAATATTAGATTTCAGCTTAAGAAAATAACACATACTTTCAATCTAAAAATTGAAAAATATTGATAAAAATACATAATTTTGCTTGCATTTCCAAATATATTGGAATAATCTCAAATAACCAATACTTACTTATACATGTGTTGAGTAAAAAGTAGCAACTTTCACGAGTTCTTTGTTCACATTATTTCTATAAAAAGTAACATCTCATTTAATGTATTCAACAAAAGCGGATGCATTATTATGTTGAAACTCTATTTTCATTTCATACTTAAATGATTATTTCATATGTGATGTGTCTAAATTGTTGGTGATGATCAAAAGTTGTGAACCTACTTTCTCTCTTTCTCTACAACTAACTTATTGTCTTCATTATCTTTTTTTTCTTTCATTACAATTTGAAAGGTTTTTGTGTAGAGAAACAATGGCTAATTCGAAGGAAATAACTTTTTATATAACAATCTCTGTTGTTGCTTTTGTCATTGGTAAAATCATAATTGCTCTTCTTCTCTACAAAAGATGGAAGAGAAAACAAACAATTCATGAAAATGGATTTTCAGGTGATGATAATCTAAGCTTTAATTATGTTGCTTTTAATTTATTTCTTGAAAGTGTAAATGAATGTTTTATATTAACTTTTGAAGTCAAAGGAGGAGGCAAAATGGTGATGTTTAAATCTCCATTACTTAGCTCTATTTCGACTGATTTGTTTATGAAGAAGACACATAAACTAAATAATAAAGACATACTTGGGTCTGGTGGATTTGGAACTGTTTATAAATTAGCAATTGATGACTCTACAACGTTTGCTGTAAAGAGACTAAATAGAGAAACATCTGAGTCAGAGAGAGGGTTTCATAGAGAGTTGGAAGCAATGGCTGATATAAAACATAGAAACATTGTAACTCTCCATGGATACTTCACTTCTCCACATTACAATCTACTCATCTATGAGCTCATGCCTAATGGAAGCTTGGATTCTTTTCTCCACGGTACGTCCGAATGGGACCATACACTTTTCTCGGTTTCAGAGTCTTATAATATATCATATTGGTCCAAAATTGTCAAATTTTTTCTTTTTTTGTTCAAAATTAAAATGCCCTAATCCATGGCTGATTTATAAGAGTATGCTGATTTATACATTAACTTCCGAAAATCTATAAAGTAATAGAAAATTAGTTAAACATAGAAATATATTGTATTTTGTTATAAAATTTGAGATGACAAAAAAACCACAAAAACATGTATTGAAATGGTTATTCTAACAATAAGTATTTGCAGGAAGAAAATCTGAAGATAGAAAAATATTGAATTGGGAATCAAGATATCGAATCGCGGTAGGAGCAGCTAGAGGAATTTCTTATCTTCATTATGATTGCATCCCTCACATTATCCATAGAGATATAAAATCTAGCAACATACTTCTTGATCACAACATGGAAGCTAGGGTTTCGGATTTTGGTTTAGCCACTTTGATGGAACCAGACAAGACTCATGTTTCAACTTTTGTAGCTGGAACATTTGGATACTTAGCTCCTGGTTTGCATTACAAAAACACCCTAAATGTATTAATAGATTCAACTACAAAGTTTTGATATTGATTTTGTTTGTTTTATGTGTGATTTTCAAAAACAGAGTATTTTGATACTGGTAAAGCAACAATGAAAGGAGATGTTTATAGTTTTGGAGTGGTTCTTCTTGAGCTTTTGACTGGAAGAAGACCAACAGATGATGAGTTCTTTGAAGAAGGAACAAAGCTTGTTACTTGGGTAACATATTAATATTCTCTTATATTTACTTCTTTGTTTTTTTATTACCTTTTTTTTGTTAAAATTTTGATTTATTAACCTCAACATATCATATCGTTTAAGATCTAAACTCCATAAAAACGAAAAACAAATTCACTCACAAAACGAGTAATCAAATTCGAATCCAAAATCTAGATATGAGATTTCAAGGATCATACAAAATAAAAATATTAATATTTAGGTTTTTCAGTATACTAATTTACATATCTAATAAATATGGAATGAAAAATCTAAACAAATCCATACTTTTAAAACCTATAAAATAACACTAAAAATTGTTCAAATTCCAAAAATACCATACACTCAAGTTCCAAAAATACCATTAATTTTTTTTTTTATAAAAATACCACAAACATAAAAAATGAATTTTAAGATTTTAGAATTTAAATTTTTGCACTAAATAGAATTTAGGGTTTAGTTTGAAGGGGGTATCGTTTGGGTTTGGGAGTTTAGAGTTTGAATATGAAGTTTTAAAACTATTTCAAATTTTATTATTTTTGGAACAAAAACAAATTTGTGGTATATTTGAAAAAATTATGGTACTTTTGGAACAAATTAAGAGTGTATGATATTTTTGGAATATAAATAGTTTTTATGGTATTTTTGAGAATCTCTCATATATTCACATATATCATTGAAATTTTGTTATTAAAAACTTTCAAAATTCGGAATCTTAAAAAATTTAGCTTCAGTAAAATATGTCAAACCAATGTGTTCATATCTGGTTATGCTCAAATCTTAACTTAGATAAACACAAAGGCAAAGCAATCTGTGTACTACTAAGGGTGCACTTGCATCCATGAATTTTTCAAAATTCACTTAACATTTAGTTAAAATTAATTAAATATCTGTTACAAATACAAATTATATCTTCATTTTTGAATATTATGTTAATAGTGCATCTACTATAAAAAATGCTCTAGATAAACATACAACATAGATAACAACCATTAAACCACTTTAGTTAAGTGAAAAATGTGGTTATTGGTATACAGGTAAAAGGAGTGGTAAGAGACCAAAGAGAAGAGGTAGTGATAGATAATCGGTTAAGAGGATCACCGGTTCAAGAGATGAACGATGTGTTTAGCATAGCCATGATGTGTCTTGAACCGGAACCAACCATTAGACCAACCATGTCCGAGGTTGTCAAGTTGCTTGAATACATCACTCTTTCTAAACCTTCATCCTTTTGATTTCTTCTTTCTTTTTTTTTTCTTTTTACCAAAAAATAAAAAAAAAGAATAATTAATTACCTTATTTTTTAATGTATTTTACATGCATGAAAGTGCGTGAGTATGATTTTTTTAAGTTCTTGAAGTAATCAAATTTTAGTTCCAAAATAAAGTTTGGGTGGAGAAGAAGACTTCGAGATTCGCTTCTTTGATAATATGAATGATAAGTTAAAATGTAAATCAATAGGACTAATATAGTCTTAACTTTGTTCAGTGCCTTTTATGTGTTTGCTCCTCACGCTTTAGTTGGCTTCTTCTTATTTATGTAGGACATATATAGTTTGTTGTAAACCAACCAAGTGTTGGACTAATAGTTTTCTCTTAGGAGTTGGTTCCATGAAGTTTCTAATTTGATTTTTGGTGAGAAAAATGTTTTACGCCATATCACCATATATTAGTTACGGCTGTTCTTGGACCTAGGAATAGACTAGGGCCAAAACTGGTCCTGAGATTTTAAATGTTGCAATCTAAAATAATAAAATGAGCCGACGTCTCTTAAATCAAAAATTTTAAAATTGGCCGCTTTTTAAACTAAAATTTTAAAAATAAAAATGAACTGCAAACTCGTGCTTGATATGCTTGACCTCAAGATTGGCTCTAACTAGAGCCGAAAACCCAAACTCCTCATGATTAACAAAAAAGTTTTGCTGTAATTTATGTCTTTATTTCTTCGAATAATATAGTATGTTTATGTCTGTTTTTATCTCTCAAATGCATTTTTCAATCCAAGTTTTGTGTAATACCTTCGAATAGGCCTTAATCCATGGGTCCTGATACTTGTTCTTGGTTTGTTGGTATTACCAGTGTATACATATCGAGTGTGCTATTCTGAAAAACTTGAAACACTTGGTTGTTGGTTTTGTAGATCATCATGTTATTTCTCTCCATGTTTTTTTTTCAATAGAACAATGCCATCAATGACTTTTCGATACGTTTTGGTAACATAAATAATCAAATCAATTCTCGACACTACAAGAAAAACCAGCCAAAAATGACCGGCAAATCCTGACGGATATAAATGCGTCAGGATTCTCTGCAAAAACTGAGGGAAATCTGACGGATTCATATCCGTCAGGAAAAAACTGACGGCCACTAATCCCTCAGGAATCCATAAGTAAATCCGTCAGGATACCTTTCTGCCAATATATCCATTTATATAACCGTTGTCAACGGATATATTCATATTTACTGACAGACATATCCGTCAGTATCCGTCACTATTTTTTCTATAAAACCAGAA
>OVBE01011762.1:0-13909 GCA_900406425.1 Iberis pinnata
GACAAGCCCACCGAGAAAGAGATGATATTTAAGCTTGCGAATACCCTAGGTTTAACAGCATTCAATTTGAGGATAAAAAGACAAATGTTGGAGCAAGAATGATAGCTCAGAGTGTTGTTCAAGATGGCCGAGTCCAGTCGTATGTTGCATCTGGAGCACCTACATGGCTTCAAGGTCTCTTTGATGCTGAAAAACCAAGTCGAATGGAAGGATTTTAATTTCCCTGTTTTTGTCTAAACATCAAGCTCTGTTTTTAGGCATGGAACTCTGTTTTTGGATTTTATTATTCAATGAATTTATTTCGGGGAAAAAAAACATGCTATACAAGATCTCAATGAGCTGTTTAGCTCATAAGCTTACAAGGAGGAAAAGATAGAACTCTATCAATAGACAATAAGAATTGTTAAAATTCCTTCGTTGGATTTTATTTCATTCACTTCAATATATAATCAATCATGTTACAAAGAACTAGGAAGTTGTACATAATAAATATGGACCATATACGACAATATTTCAAAATTGAATTGAAGATAAGATTCTCTAACTAATACCCTCCGGGAGCTTAAGCGTCGGTGTAGTGACGGTTAAACTAGAATAAAAGTCATTAAAAAATGAAGTGGGAAGGCCTTTGGTGAAGACATCGACAAATTGTAGAGATGTTGGAACATACAGAACCTTGACCTAGCTGAGAGCCACTTTTGCTCTTACAGAATGAATGTCGAGCTCCACATGCTTCGTGCGCTGATGTTTAACTGGATTCGAACTCAAATAAATTGCTCACATTGTCACAATAAACTATTGAGGCTTTTTGAACTAGACATTGTAGCTCTATCAATAGATTACGAATCTAGCATAGTTTCACCACTGTATTTGCGACATCTTTATACTCAGCTTCGGAGCTCGATCGGGACATTGTTTGCTGCCATTTCGACTTTCGAAGATCAATAAATTAGATTATTTATGAGGTATACACAATAGCCGTATGTAGACCTTCGGGTATCGGGATAACCCGCCCAGTTAGCATCGGAGTAAGAGATTAAAGAGTCAATTGGCCCTTTAGTCATCTATAACCCGTGATGTTTGGTGCCTTGAATATATATCACAATACGCTTAAGAGAATCTAGATGAGGGTGTCGTGGTTGATGCATAAAGAGACAAACTTGGTTGATGGCGTAAGCGATATCCAGATGCGTTAGTGTTAGATATTGGAGTGCTCCAACGAGGCTGCGATATGATGTAGGGTCTTCAATCAACTCGCCGACTTTGGCAAAGAGCTTTTGCTTCTAGTCAACGGGTGTGGAACATGGTTTGCAAGCAACCATGCCAGCTTTGTAAAATATCTTATGCATAAGTTGTCTGCGATAGAAACAAGTTTGAATCATTAAATTCTATTTTTATGCCTAAGAAAAAACTCAAACAACCCATGTCATTCATAGGAAATTTTTTTTGAGTTTCTGAATTATTTGTTGCAGGCATTGATCAGTTGAAGCTGTCAAAATAACATCATCGACGTATAGAAGTATATAGGCCATGTGCCCATTATCCGAGTAAACAAACAGAGATGCATCGCTGCGACATAGTCAAAACCTAATACGACATAGGTAGTGATAAAATTGGGCGTTCCAAGCCTTCATCGCTTGCTTTAGACCATAAATAGCCTTGTTTAATTTGCACACATAGTTAGGTTTCGATTGATCCACAAATCCTGGAGGTTGATGCATATAAACTGTTTCTTCCAAAGTACCATGTAGAAAGGCATTTTTCACATCTAATTGATATATTGGCCACCTAGAGACAAGATAAGATGTAGGACTGGCCGTATTGTATCCGGTTTAACAACTGGGCTGAACGTTTCCATAAAATCAACTCCATACTGCTGCAATTTTCCATTAGCTACCGATCGAGCCTTGTGTCGGTTAGGTGTCCCGTCTGCACGGTACTTATGTTTAAATAGCCATATTAAACACACAATATTAGTGTTATTAGGACAAGGTACTAAATCCCACGTCTTAGTCTTAAGCATAGCATCAATCTTGTTTTGCATTGCGGTTGACCAGTCTGGGTCGGAAAGGGTTTTGAAGTGGTCTGGTGGAATTGGTAAACATAAGAAAGGAGGGATATAATCGGTATCTTCTTATGGATCCCATGTTTGCTTCTACTAGTCACTGTGTGACTAGGAACAAAAGAAGATGGGCGGGCGAAAGAGGAGGATGTGGAAGATGGCATAGCGGGCATATTAGAAAGAGGCAATTGAGCAGCAACATAGGAGAATGGAGTTGTACGCAATTTGAGGATGTGATGAAAGATAGGATGAACATCATCACTGTTATCAAGAAGAGAGTAGGTATTGACATTGGCTTTAGGTTGAGCCACTGGGATAGAAGACAGGTGAAAGAAATGAATTGAAAAAAAAGAATGTCACGTCCCCGAACTTCACTAGTTCCCGGGATGGTCCGTGGCCAAGTTAGGATCCACAACTTGGCTATGGAAAGGGGGATGAAAGGACTTAGTCCCTTTCATGGAAATACAGACAAGGGGCAAAATGAATGAGAAACATAGCCTTTGGACTCAGAAGGTCCGAATGGCTAAGTAAAACGATGGAAAGACTTGGGCCAAAATCGTTGGAAAGCTCAAAGGCTCGGATCCAGCTGGGACAAGTTGAAGGAACTCCGATCGTTGGGCATGGAAGTGAGTAATCCGAGCCAAAGTTGGGAACATTTTAGAGGATCAGTCTGGTAAATCGGTCTTCGAAAGCAAAAGTGCGTAAGAGTCTTAGGCTAAGTTTGGATGGGAAAGTGCCGGTAAAACGGCTGGATCCGAACCGGACTTCTGCCTTGTCCCTTTTCTTGATATCTGATACTTATGCCCTTAGCCGAGACTGATTGGCTTGAACCGCGGTGATTCGCCGGGATCAAGATCAGTCCGGCTTTGCCTTAAGGGAAATTCACCCAACTAGCTTATTGTTTCGGGATTCTAGTCTAAGTCCTGCATAATTCAGAACATGGCTTGGGGAGATTAGGAAATTCGATCCAATCCAGACCAAAATGAGGAAATCACGGGCCGAATTCTGAACTTAGAAAACCAAAACCTAACTTAAGAATTGACGGGAAATAATGGGTTAAAAACGTGCATATAGATTGATTTGGAAGCATAATTTACGCACTAAGTGTCCTGTTGGGATTGCTTAACCGTTAGTGGCTTTCAGGTAGTAAAGGGGATCGCATGAAGGATTTGTCTTAGCATGAGGCTTCCTGGCCGCAAGAAGGGTGGTGATCGACTCGGGATTTATGTTAGGATCGTTATTATTAAACTTATAATAGCCTATAGAGTAAACTCTCAAGTTGTAACGAATCTTAAGTATTATTAATAAAAATCCCGTTTTATCTAAGTTGCTTCCGCATTTGAATAAACTCTATTACTTAAAGGCTTAGAATCTAATCTCATAATTGAACCTCACATGAAAATAACTTAAAAATGGCTAAGGCATTAAAATGAACTGATCTGGTCGGAAGCACTTAGTGATTCGGCGTGTGATGGTCGTTCCGGACTTAGTGTCCGGGATGAGGCGTCACAAATTGGTATCAGAGCATGCTAGATCCTTAGACTAATGTGCGGGTTATGGGGGATCACCACTCTTCGGCCATGGAAAACTCATGCTGGTACGTAGCTAAGTCCTTACTAAGATTAAACGTGTTTATGTGACTGTTTGATCTTACAAATGGGTAAAAGCGACAAGTTTGGAAAGAAAAGGAAAGAGAAGCAGCATGATGTTGATCCGAAGTGGATGCAATAGATGCTGGGAACAAAAATCCCAACCGAACCTGTGGTTGGTGGAAAGGAAACTGGGAACAAAGGGAACAAGACTCCAACCGGATCTGTGGTTGGAGTGAACGAAATGGGAGGCACATCTGCGCCGGGCTCGGCACAGGAATGGTGCAACCGCGGGTAGAGATCCATGGTGAAGCCAGGATCGTGAACCCGACCCCGTCTCAGGATGGGTCTGTGGAAGAAGTGGGAGAATCCTCCAATGCTGGAAAGGGGGATGATGTGTATGTGAATGAGAAGGACGCAAACAAAGAAGCGGACCTTGTTGCGGTTCCAACCCAAGCCATGATGTGGAAAGCCATCCTGGCAATGACGGGAGATATCAAGAAATTGGTACAAACTTGCGCTGCAGGTGAAGGATCCGCTATGATCCTTACGGTTCAGCCCCTTACTGGTGGGTCAAATGTAGTAAATCGTGAAGTGATGGAGACTTTTCTTCCTCCGCTAAGAGCTGCACCAAAGAAGGTGGACTACTTGAGCGTTTTGTAGCATATCTCAAGGCTTGGAACCAAGCACTTCATGGGAAGTTCAGATCCGATAGAAGCGGATCAGTGGAGAAACCGTTTGGCTAGGAACTTTAGTTCCACACGCTGCCCGAAAGATTACAGGAAGTACATTGCGATCCATTTCCTGGAAGGTGATGCACACAATTGGTGGCTCTCGGTGGAAAAATGCAAGGATGAACAGATTCACACCTTTGCTGATTTCGAACGGGAGTTTAACAAGAAGTTCTTCCCATCGGAGGCATGGGATAGACTTGAATGCGCCTTCCTGGATTTGGTGCAAGGTCGAAGAACTGTCCGGGAGTACAAGGAAGAATTTAATCGCCTAAGGTGATATGTGGGAAGAGAGCTTGAGGATGAGCAGGCTCAAGTCCATCGGTTCTACCGCGAGCTAAAGGTCGAGATCCGTGTACACTGCTTGGTCTGGACCTTTAGTTATGTTTCGGAACTGGTGGAAAGGGCGGCCATGATAGAGGCAACTTTAGAAGAAGAATATGCCTTGTATCATTCATGGACTCAGCCACCCAAGCAGGCTAACAAGGATGGTGACTGTAAATGGAAGTATGAAGCTGGTGATGATCGCAAGACTGATGCGAGAAATACGGAGTGCAAGACATGTGGTCGTAGGCACGGGGGTGAATGCTGGAAGGAAACTGGTGCATGCCTTCGATGCAGAAGTAAGGATCACATGATCTAAAGCTGTCCGCGAATGGAACAAGGCCAAAGTGGAACAAGTGGGGTGAATCCTAGGACTTGTTATCATTGCGGTAAGACGGGACATTTCCAGAGGGAATGCCCTAAGTTGTTAGACGAAAGGCAAGTGGGACAAAAAGGAGGCCGCAACAATAATGAGCCACAGCCGCAAGCCAAGAAGCAACAAACGGGTGGACCGCGGGTCTACGAACTGTCAAAAGAAAGGGACGATGAAGCAAACTTCAACGCGATCACTGGTACGTTCTCACCTTTCCGAATACTTAATATTTCTGCATTTGCATCATTGGCACGAAAGAACTGGGTAGGGACTTAGCATTCTGGGAAATGAATGTGTAGGGACCTTAGTGATAGGTGGTGTAGAAACACACACCTTGTTTGATTCCGGGGCAACACACAGTTTTGTGAGCCCGAACATGATTGGGAAAGGGATTTTTGTGAAGGAAACATCCGGATTGAATGTGAAAGTAAGAGTCGCTGGTTGTCAGACTATGCTTTCACAAGGAATGGTCCGAGAAATTCGCGTTAAGATATGTAACGTGGAAATGTCGGCAGACTTAGTCATTGTTCAACTCGAGAATCACGAGGTGATCTTGGGAATGGATTGGCTTTCCAAGTATAAGGAAAACATAGACTGTCATCAAGGGCGGGTGTGGTTTGGAATAGAGAAGGAAAATCTTGAATTCTAGGGAATCCGGCTTACCTTGGGAAGCCTAGTGGTTTCATCAATCTAGGCCGAGAGGATGCTGGAAAAAGGATGCGAGGCACACCTAGCCACTATCACTGTGAGTGAAGTTGGGCCGGATGCCGAGATTAAGAATATACCGATTGTGAACAAATTTGAAGATGTGTTCTGAACCTTGACTGGGCTACCACTAGATAGGTCGGACCCGTTCACGATAGAGCTGGAACCGGGAACAAATCTAATCTCCAAGGCACCTTATAGAATGGCACCGACTGAGATGGTTGAGTTAAAGAAGCAACTAGAAGAGTTGCTGGATAAGAGATTCATTAGGCCGAGCAGTTCACCTTGGGGTGCGCCAGTGCTGTTTGTGAAAAAGAAGGATGGAAGCATGAGGCTTTGCATTGACTATCGCGGGCTGAATAGGGTGACTATAAAGAATAAGTACCCATTACCCCGGATAGATGAGTTGCTGGATCAATTGAAAGGAGTAACGTGGTTCTCCAAAATTGACTTGGCGTCTGGATATCACCAGATTCCAATTGATCCAGCGGATATAAGGAAAACGGCATTCCAGACAAGGTATGGCCACTATGAGTTTGTGGTAATGCCTTTCGGATTTACTAATGCACCGATTTTGTTATAATCTTCATTGATGACATACTCGTCTACTCAAAAGATTGGGAAAGGCACCAAGAGCATTTGAGGATGGTGCTGAAACGGCTAAGGGAACACCAACTCTTTGCAAAGTTAAGCAAATGCAGCTTTTGGCAAATGAGCATTAGGTTCCTTGGACACATTGTTTCGGATCACGGTGTGATGGTTGATCCAGAGAAAATAAGAGCCATCAAGGAATGGCTAAGACCAAGGAATGCAACGGAAATAAGAAGCTTCGTCGGGCTTGCGGGATACTACCGTAAGTTTGTGAAAGGATTTGCAAGTCTGGCCCAACCCTTAACATAATTTACGAGAAAGAATATGGAATTCAAATGGGCGGAGAAATGTGAAGGGAGCTTCATAGAACTGAAGGAAAGGCTCACAAGTGCACCGGTTTTCGCCTTGCCATAACCAGATGTGCCCTATGTGATATACACAAATGCATCGATAACTGGGTTAGGATGCGTTCTGATGCAATGAGAAAAAGTGATTGCCTACGCATTAAGGCAATTACAAAAACATGAAGGGAACTACCCAACCCATGACCTGAAAATGGGAGCTGTAGTATTTGCGCTTAAGATCTGGCGGTCATACTTGTATGGAGCCAAGGTGAAAATATACACCGATCATAAGAGCTTAAAGTAAATCTTCACCCAGCCTGAACTGTATCTAAGGCAAAGGCGGTGGATGGAACTAGTAGCGGATTATGATGTTGATATCGCCTATCATCCTAGAAAGGCGAATCAAGTGGTTGATGCGTTGAGCCGAAGACAGACTGATGTTGATGCGGGGAAGGAGATAGCGAAATTGGGTTGCATGATCAGGACATTAAGGCTGAATGCCTTGTCCAAAGATCAGGAACCTTTGGGTTTGGACGCGAAAAACCAAGCAGACTTACTCACAAGGATTCGATTGGCTCAGGCTCAAGATGAGAATTTGAAAAAAGTGGCCAAGAACAAACAAACGGAATATGAAACTTCAAGCAATGGGACGATTATAGTCCATGCCGAGTTTTAGTGCCGGATGTTAAGGAGCTTAAGGAAGAAATCCTAAGGGAAGCCCACCAGTCAAAATTTTTAATCCACCCGGGACGAAACAAGATGTATCGAGATCTGAAGCGGTACTATCATTGGGTGGGAATGAAAAGAGACGTGGCAAACTGGGTTGCTAAGTGTCCAACTTGCTAATTGGTTAAGGCGAAAAACCAAGTGTCGAGTGGGTTGTTGCAGAACCTTCCTATTCCGGAATGGAAATGGGACAATGTGGCAATGGACTTTGTGACTGGACTGCCCGTGACCAGGAAAAAGAAGGATGCAATTTGGGTCATTGTGGATAGACTTACAAAATCTGCCCACTTTATTCCCATAAAGAAAACGGATGGAGTTGAACACATAGTGGGCAAGTACATCGATAAGATTGTTAGACTGCATGGTGTGCCATCAAGCATAGTCTCGGATCAGGATTCGCGGTTCACATCACACTTCTGGAAGGCTTTCCAAAAAGCCTTAGGAACCAGGGTGAATATGAGCACGGCTAACCATCCGCAGACAGATGGCCAGTCTGAACGAACCATCCAGACGTTGGAAGACATGCCGCGAGCATGTGTGCTAGAATGGGGCGGATCATGGGAAAAGCACCTTTCCTTGGTCGAATTCTCATACAACAATAACTGTCAAGATAGTATTGGAATGTCGCCTTATGAAGAATTATATGGGCGACCATCCAGAACACCTTTGTGTTGGATACAAGTTGGTGAGAGAAGCAAAATTTGCCCGAAGATTGTTGAAGAGACAACTGAGAAGATCAAGTTCTTGCGGCTTAAAATGAAAGAAGCCTAAGATCGGTATAAAAACTATGCAGACAGGCGCAGAAAGGATATACAATTCGAAGTTGGAGACTTAGTCTACCTTATAACAATCACGTTTAAGGGAAGGGCTAGAACTTCGAAACATGGGAAGTTAAACCCAAGGTACATGGGTCCTTACCAAGTTATAGAAAGAGTTAGGGTAGTTGCATACAAGCTGGACTTGCCACCGGAAATGGAAGCATTCCATAATGTGTTCCATGTGTCCCAGCTCCGAAAATTCTTGAGGGATCAGGACGAAGTAATTGTTGAACCCCCAGCAAACCTAAAGAAAAACTTGACCATCGAAGCTATTCCAGTTCAGATCATGGATCGAATGGATAAAGCGACAAGGAGGAAGAATATAAAGATGGTCTAGATACTTTGGGAATGTGATGGGAAGGAAGAGAAAACATGGGAAATAGAGGCCAAAATGCGGGCCGAATTTCCAAGCCTGTTCAAGGAAGCGGATAAGTGTCAAGAACTTGAATCAGATTCAAGGGGAATCCATTTCAAGGATGGGAGACTTGTCACGTCCCTGAACTTCACTAGTTCGCAGGATGGTCCGTGGCCAAGTTAGGATCCGCAACTTGGCTATGAAAAGGGGGATGAAAGGACTTAGTCCCTTTCATGGAAATGCGGACAAAGGGCTGACTAAATGAGAAACTTAGCCTTTGGACTTAGAAGGTCCGAATGGCTAAGTAAAACGATGGAAATACTTGGGCCAAAATCGTTGGGAAGCTCAAAGGCTCGGATCCAGCTGGGACAAGTTGAAGGATCGAACTAAGGTAAATGAGCCAGCTGACTTTAGCTCAGGTCAGCTCAGTCAGCTTGAGCTAAGTGTCGGCCAATTGAGCCAGCTAAGTGAACTAGACACTAGTTGGACAGTTGGGCCGATCTGGACGGTTGGGTAGTTGGGCGATTATGCTTAACTCACACATGTTCGGCCAAACGCGCCTGCTCGAAGGGGCGTAAGTTGGCTTGGCGGTTTTGAGCGGTTACGGGCCAAAACTCTATAAATAAAGCGCCCAAGGCTCATTTTCGCGCACCACTTACACACACAAAAATTCAGACAAACCTTGAGATAAACTCGAAGGCATTGAAGGAAGGAAATCCGATCGTTGGGCTTGGAAGTGAGTAATCCGAGCCGAAGTTGGGAACGTTTTAGAGGATCAGTCTGGTAAACTGGTCTTCGAAAGCAAAAGTGCGTAAAGGTCTTAGGCTAAGTTCGGATGGGAAAGTGCCAGTGAAACGGCTGGATCCGAACCGGACTTCTGCCTTGTCCCTTTTCTTGATATCCGATACTTAAGCCTTTAGCCAAGATTGATTGGCTTGAACCGCGGTGATTCGTGGGGATCAAGATCAGTCCGGCTTTGCCTTAAGGGAAATTCACCCAACCAGTTTATTGTTGCGGGATTCTAGTCTAAGTCATGCATAATTCAGAACATTGCTTGGGAAGATTGGGAAATCCAATACAAGCCAGACCGAAATGAGGAAATCACGGGCCGAATTCCAAACTTAGAAAATCGAAACCTAACTGAAGAATTGACGGGAAATAATGGGTTAAAAACGTGCATATAGATTGATCTGGAAGTATAATTTACGCACTAAGTGTCCTATTAGGATTACTTAACCGTTTTTGGCTTTCAGGTAGTAAAAGGGATCGCGTGAAGGATTTGACTTAGCATGAAGCTTCTTGGCCGCAAGAAGGGTGGTGATCAACTCGGGATTTATGTTAGGATCGTTATTATTAAACTTGTAATAACCTATAGAGCAAACTCTCAAGTTGTAACGAATCTTAAGTATTATTAATAAAAATCCTGTTTTATCTAAGTTGCTTCCGAATTTGAATAAAATCTATTGCTCAAAGGCTTAGAATTGAATCTCAGAATTGAACCTCGCATGAAAATAACTTAAAAACGTCTAAGGCATTGAAATGATCTGATCTGGCCGGAATCACTTAGTGATTCCGCGTGTGATGGCCATTCCAGACTTAGTTTCTGGGATGGGGCGTCACAGGGAATATGCTCTCTTCAAATTTAACATGACGTGAGATAATTATCTTGTTGTTCTTTAGGTCTAGACATCGATACTCACGGTGTTAGGTTGGATATCCCAAGAACAAACACCGGATGTTGCGAGGTGAAAGCTTTGAAAATTTAGAGTGATTTATTTCCGGGAAGCATCGACAACCAAAAACGCGAAGATGATCGTATCGAGGTTTCTTATTAAAAAGTAGAGAGAAGGGAATGTTGTTTTCATTGGACTTTGTAGGAAGAAGATCGAGAATATGAACAACAATATGAAGAGCCTCTACCCAATAACCCGATGGAAGATGAGCTTGGAACAATAGCGAACGAATGCCATTGTCAATGGTTCTTATCATCCTTTAAGATTTACCATTTTGTTGGGACGTATGAGGACAAAAGATACATAATTGAATACCATTGGAATCAAAATAGTCATGGAATTGAGAATTGTTGTACTCTCCTTCATTATCACATTGAAGAGCTTTGATTTTGAGACCAACTTGATTTTGAACATAATTCATAAAGTGAAGAAATTTGAAAAAAAAACATCACTTTTACATCTTAGAGGATAAATCCAAAGAAAATTGGTGTAGTTGTCTAAGAAAAGAACATAATATTGGATCCCACTGATGCTTGGAAGTGGTGAAGACCACACATCAGAATGGATGAGATCAAAAGCTTTAATAATATTTTATTCAGATTTTAAGAATGGAAGTTTAATGTGTTTCTCTTTATGACAAGCTAAGCAAGAGTTGAAAGCATCAATTTTATTGAAACGAACAAATTATTTGATAAAACAGATTCCAAAACAGAATTATTAGTGTGAGCCAAAGGGTGATGCCCCACTTGAGCTGAAGCTAAAAATGCAGAGAGAGTGGTTGGATGGGAAACACTTGATCTCGAATAGAGATCTCCAGTGATGTCACCGCGGAGCAGAGTCTGTTGATTGTGAAGATCCTTCACAAAAAAACCAAGCGGGTCAAATTAAACAGAACACCAATTATCAGTTGTAAATTTACGGACTAAGATGAGATTCTTAACGATATTAGGTGTGACAACAATGTTTTTGAGTGATAGAGAACAAGTTTTAGTATGAGTGAATGATGAGACAGAGGAAAGAACATGGACGGATGAGCCATTACCGATAGTTACAAACTGAGAGATGTTATGATTAAGGCCATAGGAGATCATACATGCCGTATTAGCAAGATATGCAGTTGCACCAGAATCCATATACCAATCTGCTGTAGATGGATCAACAAAGGTAGATATGGAATAAGCTTGAACGTAATCACCGGGCTGCTGTAAGGTTCCATCAGCAAAGTTAGCATGGGGACTGAATTGTTGAGACTGAACAAAAGAGGGTCAAGGGACTAAGAGCCCACGAGATTGAGTGAGTGGAGCATGTGAATTATGCATCCAAGGCATAAATGGGTTAGCCCATGGAGGATACATGGAATCCCAGAGTTGCAGTGACCATTATCGAAGAGCCTGCGACTATGATTGAGAGAAAGATTGCCGAGAACCTCCACAACCTCAACCTCTGTTATTGAAGTTCTGACGACCGTTCCTCTGTTGCGGCTGGTGTGAAGAAGGAGCGCGAGTGATGGCCGAAGCAGACTGCTCGGTGGCAGTGAGTGCAAATGTGGAAGAAGAGTGGTCAGAATGATTGAGAAAAGGCTTTGTCGATCGTTTCAATCGAGATTCCTCCATCTCCAGCACAAATTTTGCTACATCGAACGAAGGGAGAAGATCCTTGTGTTTGATAACGTTGATTCCATTGAGGAGATACATGACCAAGGTGCGGTCATTGACGGGAGAGTCAACATTGGTGAAAAGATCCGAGAGTGATTTAAGTTTTTGGCAGTAATTTTGCACATAGAGATCACCGATCTCAGTGGTGCGAAGCTTGTTGTCCAGTTGAATTGTCCGGGCTTCTTTGTCTTACGAAACTGATTTTTCACTCGAATCCAAACGTCACGAGTTGATCCTCCTGTTTTAAATGAACTGCAAAAGAGCTCTTTTCTGCTAGTTTTCATCATCGGGGCCGGTTGGGAGAGAGGTTCCATCGATGTGTCCTAGGACATTGAAGGTAGGTGAGACAGTGAGTGTGGAACAATTTGCGCCACACATTATAACTATGATCGTTTAGATCAAGAGACAATGGTATGTGAGACTTGATGTTTGTTACGCCAAAAGCACGACCAAGATTAGGATTCGCCAATGGAAACAGAGAAGAAGAAAAAAAAAATTATAGAAGAGAAGAAGAAGCGATGGACATGAGAGACAAGAACCTAAGCTCTGATACCATACAAGAATTGTTAAAATTCCTTTGTTGGATTTTATTTCAATATATAATCAATCCTGTTACAGAGAACTAGAAAGTTGTACACGTAAATAGGAACTATGTACAACAATATTTCAAAATTGAATTGAAGATAAGATTCTCTAACTAGTATAGACTAGTTTAGAAAGTAGAAATCCAATTAATGAGGGAGCTCTATGTGACATTTTTAGTTGAGAAGGTGTATCAAAATTAGAAAAATACATTGAAAGAAGACTTCAGACATTTATACTGTTGCCTTGTGCCTCAAGTTGAATTGAAGTGGTATCGTATAAGGAAGCTGAAAAAAGAATTTGACAATATTGAACCATGGACCTTTGAAATGCTGTTTTAATCGCTGTAGGTTGCTGTAAAAAAAATCAGAAACTTGAAGGGGTTGATTGGCAACTAGGCTTTAATGGTTGTAGACACTGTAAAAATTTTACAGTTAAAATTTAGCCAATCAGACTTTTATGATTTTAAGTTTTAAAAGTTCTAAAATTGCTCCTAAAAATACTCACAGCCAATTTTTTTTTCTTTTCACGTTAAAAAGCAGTTATTTTAAAGAGTAAATTAGTCAGAGTAACCCAACATTTTGCTTTTATAACTAACTTAACCCTCGACGTCACCCCTTACTAGAATGACCCAACATTTTGTGAAAAATGTCAAAAATACCTGAATGTTGGAAAAAACTACAATTTTGCCATTTCGATTTATTTTTTCAACCAAAAATCGTGAAACTAATTATTTCAAGTTTAACCTTATTATTTGAACTTTTCGTTAATCGTCGTTGCCGATTTTAGAGTTTTTCCTGTTATCGCCGTTTTCTCCGTCTTCATTCTCAACTCAGTGTTCCTGTTCGCCGTAACATACTGTCGGAGTTCGTCGTCGTCTTCTTCATTTGCGTCGCCGTCCTCATTTCTGTGTCCGTATTTCTCGTTCGTTGTAGGGTTTTTAGATATTCCCCCGGCCGATTTTTTCTCTTCGAGAAACGTTTCATCTTCTTTCGTCTTCGCTTTGACATCCGAGGTTTGCAGATATGCGCTGTTTTTTTTTGTTTCATTGCATAAATTTATTCTTTATTGCAGATTTTTCAAATGGAGATTTATCTGTTACCGCAGATTTATGAATTGCTTAGTCTTTGTGAATAGAGATGCTGATTTAATATTAATTGATGTTTTGTTTTTCGTTTGCCGAGTTGTATTGGGGTTGCAGATTTTTGTAAATTGTGTCGCCGTTTTTTGAAATTTTGCATAATTGTTGGCATGTACCGTATTCAGGGATGGCTGGATATCTACCGAAGCTATATTCTAATGTTGACGAGGTTGGAGAGAG
>OVBE01011763.1:0-13909 GCA_900406425.1 Iberis pinnata
CATTACGTGATATTCCACTCCTTGATCGTCTATACAACAAAGTTACAATATCAGTGAGTGAAGGTTGGCAACACCAGCAAGGACCGAGTCAATTGCCTCAAGATATAGAACTTGAAGAAGAAGAATTCGAAGAGATGTCACCATCCATTCGTAGGACTGAAGAAACTATGAAGACACAACAACCAATTGGTTCAAGCAAATCTCAAGAGAAAAATAATAAATTAAGATCTTCACGAAAAAGATCTAACTTGGATCATTGTGATCGTATCACAAGTACCTTAGAAAATCAAGAAAGGTTTTGGTCAGGGGGTCGGAAAACATTTGATTCTTTTAACCCTTTTAGCAGTGCGATATGCAATGAAGAGTTGCTAAAGATGTCTACATTGGATCATGATGGCGAGTTATATTGGACGGCTCTAGATCACCTAGCTAGAAATGAGAATAGTCGTCAGATTTTTTTGACTCTACCAAATGAGCATCAAAAAATTAAATATCTAGAAAGGATCACAGGAAAAAAAACTAGTTAGTGTTTCTAGTGATAGGTTTGAGTAAAACATGCATTATGGTTTTTTGTTTTTTTTTAATCACTTGACCTTTAATGAACTTATGGTTTACTTTAAATAATGGTTATTCCTACAAGATGTTACTTTTTAATCAAGTAACGTTGTTAACACATACATGTCTGATTTTTTTTTTTTTTTTTTTTTTTTTAGGATTTAGCAATGATTTATAATCAAAATATGGTTTATGTGGTACGATTACTAGTTGAAGTTGCACGAGAAGATCCATATTGTGATCGACAGTTGATGAGAACAGATCGAGGACGCGAGTTTCGTCATACCATGCAAATAATCACTGGTTCTGGTAAGGAATGCTATGGAACTTTGCGGATGAACCAAGAAAGTTTTATAAAGTTGCGTGGTACTCTAAAAAATGATTATTATCTTAAAGAATCACGTGAATGCCCTGTAGAAGAGGCGGTGGCAATTTTTTTAGAAACACTTGGACATGATAAAGTACAAAGAGAGATTGCTAAAAATTTCCAACGCAACCAAGAGACGGTCAACAGAAAATTTATGGAAGTATTAGATGATGTCCTTCTTCTCTCAAAAGATATTTTGAAACATCAGCTAGAGGAATTCATGCAGATTAATAGTCGTTTATTATCTGATAAAAGATATTGGTCTTATTTTAGTGGTTGCATTGGAGCTCTTGATGGCACACATGTTTCAGTACGTGTTAGGAGTGATCAAAAAGAGAGATATTGGAATGCAAGGAAGCAGTTCCCTTCGATGAACGTTCTTGCTATTTGCAATTTTGATATGAAGTTTATATATGCATATGTAGGAACTCCTGGAAGAGCACATGATACAAAAGTTCTCACATATTGTGCACAAGAAGACATATTTTTTCCGTAACCTCCTCAGGGTAAATATTTTGTTGTTGATTCTAGATATCCAAACAGGAAAGGATACTTAGCACCGTATCAAAAAACAAGATACCACCCACATCAATGGGATGAAGGGCCACCTAATAGTGCAAGTGAGATGTTTAACAAGCAACATTTGTCTTTACGTTCAGTGATTGAACGTAATTTTGGTGTGTGGAAAGCAAAATGGCGAATTCTAAAAAATGAGGCACGAAATGGCCTTCAAACACAATGTAAGATTGTTGTAGCAACTATGGCTCTTCATAATTTTATACGTGGATCGACTACCAATGATGATGATTTCGAGGAGTATGAAAGAATGGAAGAACATAGATTGAATTCTTCAGGTTCAAGTGAAGGATCCCAAAATGAGAACATGCGTTATGAACCTACAGGAGATGCAAATATGTATGGTATTCGCAACAGTATAGCGGAAAGCATTTGGATCGCTCGACATTAGTTACTTATTTCGGATATTTTTTTTGTTATTTTTACTTTGTTATTGGATGTGATTTTTTAACTCATTCTTTTAGAGATTTCATATCTTAAAGATTATTCGCTTGATGAATTACACAAACTAATAATATAATCAAAATTTACTAACAGAAGAAACTAACGTACAAGAAACAAAACATGTAAAAGCTTTAAAAACTAGAATCAACTAGACAAATACAAGATTAGTTTTACATTGGGTGAATTAATTTTTTTTAAAGGTTTTCAAGGGATTCAAATGGACGGGTCAGTTGATTCAAAGTTTATTCTTTGATCTGATAATGATAACGATGAACATTATTATCATCAGATGTATTGACATGGAAAAACCCATTTTTGAGATCAGTTGGATTTTCTTAATAGAATGAGTAATTGAGTTTTTTTTTCTTTAATGCCAATTTGTGTTGTTGTTGTAACAGGCTTGTGCTCATTACCATTTTGTCAAGGATTGCATAAAAAGACAATAGTTGGGTTATTCAATTGCTAGATGTGTCTTTTTTATCATTAGCAACCAAAATGGAAGAAACATATGTGCCTCAAACTTTTGATTTACAGGTAAGCGCAACACACATTTTAGTCCTTAATGTTTAACTCCACTCTTGTAACTACGAAAAAGATGGATCTTTTAGTACTTAACACATTGAAATGAAAAATGCAATATGTGATCATATAGGTCTGGTCTATATAGATTTGCAGCAGAATAGACTTGGACATAATTTAAAGTGTTGTTGATAATGTGTAACTTTTTTTGTTTGTTAAATGTTAGTTTCTCTCAATTTTTCGATGTCATGAATCCAACTATGTAAGATCTTAGTAAACAATCAAGAAGAAGAAGAAAGAACAACAACTCGATACAAGCTTGATCCAAGATTCAGAAATTTGAACTTTCCCTGTTTCTTTTGGATTACGGATGCGAATGAATACTGTGAAAGAGCACCATTGATGGTTGTGTTCCCTAGACTCTTCAACATGTCACATTATCTTCTCTCCAAACTAATAGATCAAGCTTGACGTGATTGTTATCTTATCACAACTTCTTTAAGATTCACTTTTGTAACTTGGTAATGTAATTTGCCTAAACATGAACTAGGTAGTTCATACTTGTAAGAAAATGAGCTTTTAAAAGATGTAAATATGTTCATCACAACTTGAGTAATAGAAGCAATTTCAAGTAAAATACATTATAGCCACTGCCAACAATGTGGCTAAGTTTGAGATTGCTTCGTTATAGTCACCATAAGCTGTTTGATGATTCGTTTCCTAAAAGACGTGAATATTTACTCATGCATAGGCACTTTCGTTATTTTCTTGGCTTATAAGAACTTAAGAAATTTCTCTTGTTCCACCGTTAAGTTTGATTTATTCATTTCTTTTTTTTTTTCTTTTCAATTTGTTCTATTTTTTAAAAATGTCTAGTTTTGTCATTTTACAGTTAAATGCAGTTAAATGCTCAACCAATCATAAATCATTAATTTTATAAGTAATAGCTTACCACTCCTGCAGCTTCCTGCTTCTGATCCTTACAACTAATGCTCTATTATTTGCCTTTCCAATCAAGGCCTTAGTGTCAATACGATGGCTATTTCTTTTCTATTGATAAAAATTGATTTTAAACATAAGTTTTTAACTGAAAACAACTTGGGTATAAGTATTAAATCTTTTGGGGGTCAGAAATAGATTTTTTTTTTTTGCATATAAAGGGTGTATTAAATATAGAATTTGGGAGATTTTATGTAAAAATTACAAATCATATGTTATTCAAATATGAATTTTAAATTGTCTTACGAAATCCACTATTATTGGATTAATAATTTGAAAAGTACATCAAATTTACTGTTAATGAGAATATTTTAAATAATGGATTTCATGTGATTTGATGATATTATAATGAATTTGTTATTTAAAAATATGAAATTTCAAATTTCATAGTTTTAATTCACTAAAAACTCAATAAAATCTCTTTCACATTTAAAATATTTGTTTGAATACATCACATGAATTATATATTAGTTCAACATCACATACAAAATTTCATATACCAACAACATAGAATGCAACAACAACACTTTAACAACATAATTAATTCTAACTAGGTCTAGAAAAAATATCCGTAAAATCCGCTCCGATTCGTTATTTGATTCATATCGATTCAAAATTTCATGATATCCGTAAGATTACGGAGCAAGGAAAATAATAAAATGTATCCGTCAAAAATCTGAGCAAATACAAATATTATTTTTGAAAAGACCGGATATTCGCTCCGATCCGTAAACTTCAACTTATAGCTATAATATATATAATTATACATATATTTGTATAGTAGTATAATATAAATTAATTTTATAAATATATGATAATAACATAAAATCAATATTATTATTAGAATATATGAAAAATATTTTATAAAAATAAACCCTAAGTCTTAACTCTGAACGCTTAACATTTACTGAAATATAAAAATTAATGGATTATTAAACGAATAAGTAAAAATTATTTGAAAATATAATTTTTAAAAGATATTATCGATCTCTCTCATTTCTCTTATTTTTCTAATTTATAGGTTTTAAAATATATTTTTTTTTATGAATTTTTTATATTTAAAAAATTATTTAAAAAACGGATCGGATCAGAGCTGATATCCGCAAATATTAGTAAAACTCTCGGATATCCGGGCTTTCTGGATATCCGAAAATTTCTGGAGCGAAGCAAATCAGATATTAACTATTCGTAGTGGAGCGTAGCGAATCACGAATACTGTAATTTTTCCGGATATCCGCTTCGTGCCCACCCATAATTCTAACATAATTAATTATAATAGTAAACGATGAAATAATGAACTTTGACGATGTTTTCATAATAGAAGCCTTAAGCATTTTTTTCCACAAATAATAGATATAACATTAATAAATTATTGAACTTTCAATACAAATCTATTATCATTCTTTACGATATATGTAAGGTTTTATTTCCATAACTACCATAAAAGCTAAAAAGATTATTGAAACTACCGTAATCGAACTTTTTGCAATAAGTAGCATAAAAATCTGTATTTTTGGCACAACAAAAATGACGGAAACATCCATGCGAAGAGAGCTTGTTTGGCGTCGGAAAAGTAGGAAAAATGACAATTAATGCTCAACTAATTTCGATTAGATGGGCTAATTGTATATTTAATTAATTTTTGCTGAAAAATTGATTAGTGTCATAAATGTGGAGTAGTAGGTATTGTTGCAACTGAACCACCAGATTAGCTCGAGCCGAAGGTACATTAATGGTGGAAATATTTGAAATTTTGTTTAAGATTTTTTTTCTCTGTAGCATTTAATTGGTGGACGATAATTTGATCATGAGTGGACAAGATGGATATTCGTTTGTGTGTTATTAGCCATGGACAAAAAATGTTGTTCCGTTTTGATGATATTTTTTGGTGATTTCGGTTTCTTTTGTTTGTTTTGTTGGTTTATTTATGTTATTTGTGTAGTTTATAGTACAACATTTACATATAATGTTATCGACAACTGAGTTAGCAAAATTTCATTGTTTTGCATTTAATTTGTTTCAGTGGCTCAGTTACAGCAACGAAGTGTTTGTAGTGGACATTTTTATTGGTGGTGGAAATTAGGTGTCGAACTGTGAACAATTAATAACTTAAAATTGTGGACAAGCGTGAGTTAGTTGCGTGGAAAAATAGTCATATGACTGAATGGACGAGAATAAGTATTTGTAATTACTTATATTTAGTTCTAGTTTGTTTGTGTATGTAGGTAACTACCGATGGACAACATTGTTCTAATAATTGTTAGTAAGTGGGAGTGCTTGGAATGTGGAACGTGGCATTTTCAAGTTGCAAGGGATATGTATGCGAAATGTTTTAACCCTAGCATGGAAGAAGGTTACTCATATGTGATAAAGAAAATAGTGCAAGGTTATGGTTAGGCCTGTCCATTTCGGATCGGGGTACCCGACCCGTCATGTATCCGACCCATATATACGGGTAAGGGTCGGGTACGAGTAATGATAATTACCCATTTGGATTGAGAAATTTTTTTTTAAATGGGTAAGGGTCGGGTAAGGGTAATTATTTGGGTACCCGAATTATCAGTTTACATAACTAAATTTATAAAATTATTCAAAAACTTAACTATAATGATAATAATTTTCTAGATAATTATAAATATTGTTTTATAATAAATATATGATTTGATGAACGTTAAAAAACTTACATAATCGGTTATTTTATGTCATATTTACAATTTTTAACTATATTATTCAAATTTCTAGATTTTTTTATAAAATATAATATTATAATCAAACATTATACTATTTTTAAATTTTAATACACATATTAGTCAAATTTATGTAATACATTACAAGTTCAAATATTAAACGGGTATTGATTTTAACGACCCGACCCGACCCTTACCCGAACCGTACCCGCCATTACCCGATCCACAATTTTATGGGTATGCTTTGGGTAATAATTTCGTATACCCGAACGACCCGTACCCAAACCGTACCCGTTATTACCCGACCATTACCTAAAATGGACACCCCTAGTTGTGGTGGTAGGATACGAGGAGACGAAATAGTCTTGAGCTACTGGCAGAAGAGCACATATATTGTTTTCACGCAGTCTAGAATGCCTCATGTCCGGGTGGAAATTGATGATAGTTTACATAGATTCCATAGATTCAAAAGCACAATGTTGGAGAATCCGAGCATTAATTTGTATATGTCAACAGAGGGGGACAATGCAGTGGACAGAGTTGGCAATTATTTGTCCACATGATGTAAATGCCAAGACCAGTAATGAGTTGGTTGGAACATATGAGGAGGAAACCTTTTTAAATACTGTAAACGTAATTGAGATGGGTTACAGAGAGGGTTATCGCGTAGGTGGACGAGATGGAGAAATGATTGGTGGTGGACCACCATCGGATGCAAGTGGACGAGAACTGGGAATTGTATTACGTGGACATAAATGTGATCAAATGGACGACCAATACGTGAATAAAATAAAGTGACATGGAAAAGAGCATGTTACTAGCCCAGATAACTGTAATGATGAGTGTGGAGATTTGTTTGGCACCAGAGAGGAATCACTTGAGTACGATTTTTACTTCATACGGGAATGCATAGATAGCGACTATCCAACAAATTGAGATCCATTTGCAAATATGTATACAACTAGACAAGCGAATATCAACAGGGGCATCGTTGATTCATCATGCCATGAACGTCCAACCCAAAGTGAGTAAAATAAAGTAGTCGGATTTTAATATAGGAGTATAATGTCACCCTTAAAAAGCTTATTTTCTTATTGTGTGCAAACTAACCAGGTACTCGGGCGGGTATTATACATGATGGTCATGTCGGAGAAGAAGGTAATGATAATGATGCAAAACAAACACATGATTTGTCAGGTGATAGTGGAGGTAATGGACATATATGGATAATGTGGACGTATTCGATGGGTAGCTGAATGTTGAAACATTTGCCTTTTTTTGTTTATGGACCAGGATCGCATGATGTTGGTGGATGTGAAGGTGGACAGTTTCCGGGTGGACACAATTCTGGTAGAAAAGATTCTAGTAGAGAAGATCATGTTTGTGGTGGTGGACAAGTAGGAGACGTTTTTGTAAGATCAATAGAATATGACACAGGGGCATTGCGCTTCATTGGTATAACCAGTGACGCACCACCATTTCGAGATAATGTGAACAAAATGCAAAGAGCGAATATATAATTTGAAGAAGGGTGGTGATGCACTCCATGTTGGGATGACTTTCAAGAACAAGAGTGAGCTGCATAAGGAAATTTCAATGTACTCTATTAAAAGATTGTTCAACTTTAAGGTACAAGCATTGGAAAAGACAAGGGTAATTTATATTTTCTCTGATCGTAAATGTCATTAGAGGGTGTATGCAGGCAGCAACTGACGGTTTTGCAACTGTCGAAGTACGGACAGCCACGTTGACTCACTCATGTGATGTTAGTACACAATCTCAATATGGGAGGAAAGCAACCGCGAGCATACTTTACAAGTTGTTAAAAGCAAGGTATGCTTATGGAAAAGAGGGTCCTCGTGCTCGTGATGTCCCACAAATATTGTTGTCCGATTATAATGTTACTATTTCATACATGAAAGCATGGTATGCGAAAGAAGTCGCAATTCAAAAAGAAGAGGGAGTAAAGAAGGTAGTTATGAATTTATGTCTAAATATTTGCATTTATTGACGCTCACCAATCCGGGAACCATATCAAAAATGAAAACTGTTCAAGAGACGGTTGACGGACCGAGAACGTTCAAATATTTGTTTTTTTGCATTTGGTGCGCTGGTTGCTGGGTTCAAGCATCTAAGGAAGGTGATTGTGATAGACGGTACCCAGAAAAAAGGGAAGTACAAAAGTTATTTGGTTGCTGTGAGTGGACAAGATGGAAATTACCAGATTTTGCCTTTGGCTTTTGAGATAATTGATGGAGAGACTATTGCCTGGTGGACATGGTTTTTCAGTAAACTTAGCTCATTTGTCCATGATGCAGAAGACCTAGTTTTTGTGTTCGACCGACACCAAGCCATATATGCGGGACTAAAGAAGGTGTATCCTCTAGCGGAATACGGGGTTGTGTTGTGCATTTGGAACGGAACATGAAACATAAGTTCAAATGTGAAGGGCTTGAAAGGATGGTTTCCAATGCAACAAGAGCGTACACAATTGGCAATTTGAGATATTGGTTTGAAGAGATTCATAAATGAAACCCTAGGTGTGCTGGATATATGTGGGATATTAGATTGGCTCATTGGACACTTGCTTATTTCCCTGGTATATGGTACAATGTAATGTGCGACAACATCTCATAATCACTTAATGCAGTTCTTCAAAAGGTCATCGATTTTCTAATAGCTACCGTGGTGGAATCAATAAGAACCACATTGATGAGCTAGTTTTATGCCTGCCAAAAAATAGTTGAGAATACGAGGACATGTTGCACCCCTGAATAGAAGAATTACTGATTGAACATCTAAAGATGCTACCGATTGTGCAGTTATAGGAGCATCATACACTATTTACCAAGTTAACGGCAATACTGGTTGTGTGTTCACCGTTGTTTTGTTGAGGAAAATGTGCACATGTAGAGTGTTTGATGTTTTGCTGGTACCATGTTGCCATGCTCTTACGGTTGTTGGTATTAGAAACATCTATATCTACTATTTAGTTGGTAAGTGTTATTCGGGGGGTGAGTGGGCTAAACTGTGGACATAAATAATTATGCCTCCGGCGAAGGAAAAAGACATTGACTTCCCACCGAGTATGGTGGATAAACATACGAACCCTCCACGAACAAAAAAGGGTCTCAAGTAGGCCAAGGACAGTTAGAATACCCTCACAAAGAGAATACCGAGTAAGTGTAACATGAACGCGTAATCGAGTTGACATAATAACATATAGACAAAAACGAAATACATCAATCGTTTATTTTTAAATTTGTGATTTTATACTGGCCAATGTTTTCTTATGGCAGCAGATGGAGAGGGGACGGAACGTGGGTGACGGAAGTGCACAACATGCAACTTACCGGGTCACAACCGGGCAAGTTGTTAAAACCATATTTAGATGTGTATTGGCCATTCTTTTGATAATGTTTGATGTTTATTACAAGATAATTTGTAGTAGTGTTATCTATTTTATATTACTAGGATGCAATATGTGTAATATATAATTATACAGTGAAGTTGGCCAAGTTGTCAAGGGGATATGTTTGATATGTACATTTTATGTGGACATAATTAAGTTCAGTAGACATTTTTATTTACCATGGATGTATTAACTTAAATATGCATTACATTTTCATGGACATATTTAAATTCTCCTTCTTAGAACCCATTGGACATAATTATTCTCCGTGTACATAATTATTCTCGTGTAGACATATTTATTTTCTGTGAACATATTAACTTAATTATGCATTACATAGTCGTTGACATATTTAACGCATTCTTATAACTCATGCAATGGCCATATGTGTACTGGACATAAGTCACTTAATATCTAGGGACATGTAATTAATTATTTCCACCATATAATATTGTGGTACATTTTTTTCGATTGGCATAAATGACATAATATTCCCAAGAAGTAGAAAGTAACGACATTTAACCATCACTAATAATATTCTTTCTATAGTGTGAATGAAAACCACTTGAGGAAGCATGTAGGACATCTTTGAAAGGTGTTGCACCTATAACAAACACAATGAATTGACGTAGGAATGCACCTTTTTAGAACCATTGATGTGGACTTTTTTATGCAAATATATGTTGGACATGGTGCAAAAATTTCGTGGACAACTTTCTATATGAGGCACATGGTGTGTTCCAGTGATGGAGATACCGCTAGAAATCTAACAACCCTTCCTGTAGAATAGTGTACTCTCCCATGATAAGATATAAGTAACACCCTCATTAGGTTAATTTTTAACGTTATACATGGTGGGTTGGATAGATCTAAGGCGTGGATGGAATTTTGAACTTCTCCTTCACACCCAAACAACCGTACACCCTCTAAATAACATGCAACATTATTCCCTGCTTGGACACACACATATATGAAGTGTTGGAACTTAGAACATGTGGCTGCAAGATGAGGGAAGCTTTCGATCGTATGTAGAGATGCTACCTTCAAAAATCTTTCATGGAACAATAACTTATAACCTTCATGTCCAGAGGCGATTAGTAAACCTAAATGTTGGAAATAGGATTGTGCAACAAAAGAAACAATTGAATTGAATATGTAAGGGTAGGATCAAGAAGCTAACCCCCCCCCATTGATATGGAGAAATTTGACAATGAAAATGTTGTAAGGTGTGATATATAAGGTGTATTTCAATAGTTATTACTACATTTAATAGCCTAACCAACACCACAAATCACAAAATTATTCAATATCGGTAAACCAACTTACTTTTCCTTGTAAGCCTTCCGCTTGTTAACGAATTTCTTCTCGCTTTGCCAGAGATGGATGTACGGCTTCACCTTCTCGCCTACATGGTGTATGCGAGTCCTCATATCTCCTAGGTCGTTTCCTAATCCTTTGCAATCTTTTTCCAGTGTGTTTCCTCGACGCTGGTGTGGTCACCTGTACGCTTGCATCTGGAGTAGCGTCCTCGTCCATTCGATCACTTGAATCAGTACCGAACTCACTGTTGTCCTCATCCTACAACAATGTAAAACCATAAACCATTTGCGGTTAAATCCTCATCCATAACAACGTACACCGCTTACCCCTCCCTCATCGTCAACATTAGTCTTTATGTCCTCTCCCTCTCGTTGGCCAGCCCCAGATTCCAATTCACATTCAACAGACTATGCCATATAGATGATATTATAGAATATATTAGTGGTGTTTATGTCCATTCAACATTAATTTTGGTATACTTACAATCACTTCACCAACCCCTACATCCTCGTATATGTTCACAACGACTGTCTTCACATCTTTGACATCATCTTGAAATGCAACATTGAGCATTTGGTTATGGTGGACATAATATTGTTATGATATGGACAACCCATATTCATAGTGATACGTTTGACATATTTATAGTGATGTCCACTAAACCCCATTTAATAACGTTCAACCAAACATATATTTGCAACTTTGATGTCATCATGTACTTTTTCTCCTTCTTCCCCTTATCCTCGTTTTCATTCACAATGTCTGTCTTCACATCTTCGACATTATCTTAAAATGCAACATTGAGCATTCAATTATGGTGGACATAAAAAATTTATAATGTGGACAACACATTTTTATAATGATGTCCACTGAACCCGATTTAAGAACATTCAATTAAACATACATTTGCAACTTCGATTTCTTCGTGGAATTTTTCTCCTTCTTCCCCTTCTTCTCCTTGTTTCTCGATATCAATTACAGGGGATTCCTAGCCCTAAAAAATTATAAAATTTGAAAAATACTTGTCTGAACATGCATTGTCCACTATGTGTGCATTGTCCACTATGTGTGCATTGTCCATTATGTGTGCATTTTCCACTACTTTAGATACATATCACACCATCTGTTCTACCAACACCACAATCAGCAGTTGCTTATTTTCAACAACCATAACCTTCTATTCATCTACTAATCCCTCTTGCACATTTTTCCACTATTTTCTCAGCCACCAATTTTTTCCATAGTGGACATATGTCCGCATCCACATCGAACACTCTTAAAAACCAAAAAACTATTTCAAACCTTGATGCTTTTTGGTTTTCCCCATGAATGTCTTTGTGGTCCTTTGCTTGAAGTTCCCTTTGCACATCCACAACATTATGTTAGGGTTCCTAGGACATAAATGGTTAGCAGAGAAGTTGTTATATAAACACCTTTACAACTTTACAAATTTAGAGTCCATCGTCCACTACATTGCTTTTTTCGAGTTTGTACATACAAACATACCTCTACTAGTTTGGCAGCAACATATTCCAACTTCTTTTCAATTTGAGGGGCGTGCACCTCCTCTTCGACTACTCTCCCATGCTTCTGCGCACTTGTCCACTCGTTATTTTCCCCATTTTTCACTTTCAATGGCTCTTGTCCATGACATCAATATTATAAGAGCATAACACATAGTTGTTACCTTCACCGACTAGAGCTGAAAGTCCCAAAGGCCAGTTTGACGTAATAGATCCATGCTCAATTATTCCAGAGCCACATCGCTTAAAGCCTTATGGACTTTTGGATCGCTTGATAATGGTGGTGTTGCGCAATATGCGTATGTATAATCATCATCACTCGATTCCGAGTCTTCATGTTCTCTCCTTAACTCAAATTCACCTCCCACATACAATGATGCGTCATCTTCATTTGTGGCCTAAAACATGCAACAAAACTTGATGAAAATTTTATTTTTCCAATCATTACTTCTGTGTTTGTCCGCCGAAGTATATGTGAATAAGAGTTTTTACCTTCTCGGCTACTTCTTCTTGTGTGACTATAGTATTGTCCTTGATCACTGGAGCTTCTTCTTTTTTAGAGTTTTCCTTGGCATGCTCAAGCTTTTCAGTGGACATACGCTTTGATACATCTTCGTCCACATTTTCTATGTGGACATAATCATTAGTTGCATCAACATATTTCGTTGTTGGTCATTGTTTTGGCACACAAATATGATGGAATATTTCAAAAGACTAGAATGCTTACATTATGTATTATTTATGTTAGGATGTTTTCAACCCCTGGATACTCATCAAAATATACCTTCTCATTTGTGGATGCTCCCGCTTTATCCACATGACTCACATCACTGCTATTCTTGTGGGCGCGCAAATTGACTCGGGTCAATTCGTTGGGCCCGGGTCGTGTTATGGTGCAAAGAATAAGAGGAACGGACCAGAGCCACTCACCAAGAGGTAAAGCTAAACTCAGAGAGCGGACTGAGCACTCAAAGACAGTCTCCTACTCGAGGGGGGAGCTCGGTGTGCGAGAAGGGTCCGGCGCGTGGGGAGCCCAGCGCGCAGAGGGCTCAGAAAGTAACCTCAGCTCTCCGAGTAATCCTCTGCTCGCGAAGAGCAACCTCAGTGCACCAGAACACCCTCTGCTCGCGAAAAGAGGGGCTCGTCGCGCGAGGAGCTTGGAGAGCAGAGGGTTGAAGTCTATTCCATGGATAGTCCGGCGAGCGTAGAGTCAAACATGGGCCACCATAAACCACGTAAAGCCCATGAACAAGAGAGGCGACTAATGGGCCAGCAAAGCCCATCGTGCAGAGCCTTGAAGAGAGGGACGAGGATGAGCCGAGCGTTACGGGGGGAAATTCAAAATGTGTAACGGCGGATCGAGGACGTTGAATGCACATTAAGTGCAAAAGATGTAGGAGGGGAACCGCGCAGAAAGTTTTATAAATAGTCTAGGTAGTGGCCCGGGGACGGGACCGAAAATCCTTTGTAAAACTTAGTGCATTATTGAGAGAATATTGTAAACACT
>OVBE01011764.1:0-13908 GCA_900406425.1 Iberis pinnata
TGTTGAGAACTATTTTCAAACTAAAATCCTGCATGTTAACTTGACTTTAAACCTAAAAACCTACGGATTTCCCTATTGCATAGCGCTTTATTATTATAGTTTTTAAACCGTTTTTAACTACCGTTTTGATTCACAATCATATCTATTATTCTCACTTTAGCCATATTCGAGTTTTTAACTGAACGTGCATATCTGGTCTCTATGGATTCGATACCCTATCTTTGCTACATTGAACTGTTNTATGTTCTCTGCAGTACTAGTTTAAGATTAAATTCTAAGCCTATCAATGACGTAACACCACATCCTATATATATCAGGCAATAATTATGTTTATGCAAAATTCGGGAGAAGTGGATGAGACTAGGATTAATTCCACCGAGAAGACATTGGTTATGTCCAACGAAAAGTATGTGGACCGCAATCAATCATCGAAACAATCTCTCGAGAAGGTTTGCCAAACACCGAACACTAATTGTGTTGTACCCTCACAGAACTGTCCATGTCCGCCTTACTATCAATTTTTGTTTGTTGTCCATATCGCAGAAATCGTCCACCGCATGTAAGAGCTTAGAGTTTGGAGAAGATCAGCGTCCAAAGGACAGTACAACATCAACAAATACATTTGTGTTGGAGAAGGTACACTGAAAATCTATATTATTTGAAGTCATTCAGTAGGTCAACTCATTTGAATAAAGACTGATTTGATAGTGGTGGTCAAATTACAGGTTGTGACGGGGGAGGAAATGCCATATGACACTGTTGAACGTGGCGATGTCATCGATGTTCGGCCCCAAAATATTTCCCCACCGGTAGTTAGTTGCCCCAAGCTGCGTAGGATTTTAAGTAATGATGTTCTTTATAAGGATGGTGAAGCTATATTGCGGAGGCATGGACTATGGGTAATGTAACGTGATTAATATGTTATAATGTTTGTTATTGAACTTTAAAAAATCTTTTTCTGAATTTTTCTTGCAGAACTAACACACACAAAACAATCTGATGGACATCATGTACAATGAAGGTGGAAACGATCAAGTACAGAACACACAAAGTCAAAATGTCCCGATGGACATAGTGTATAATGAGGGTGTGACTGAACAAGTTTAGGGGATGGAGTCCGGAGAAGATAAAGCGACCCAACAAAGTGAAGTAAGTTAATTTTACTTCTACACAAAGTTGGAATTTCTTGCACTTATTGTTGTACTATATGTTTTTGCTAAACGGAAAAAATTCTAGGTTGAACCCATGATCGAGGAAGAGTGTTCTGAAAGAAACCCTGTTGTCCATGAGGTGGAGGCGGTGTGTTTGAAACAAAAGGAAGGGTCGCATACGCAACTTACCACTGGGATTGTTGACTTGGTAAGTCTCTTATGATCCACAAAGTGGGTGTTTCTAAGGTGCATTTTTATGGTTAATAGTGACAATAAGAACGTGTTATGTTCATATGGACAGCCGCATGACTCTCCCTCCGAATCTGAGTCGGATGTTCAAATGGACGAACAAGTCGAAGAGGTAACTGGTCCATCTGAAAGTAACAAAGTAAGTACACTTTTCTTGTGGACATAGGTAACATCCCATGCATGTTCAATAGGTTAGGCGCATGCATGTACATTGTCGATCAGGTGGACACATTACAATTATGTCTATGTGAACCATATAATCTCACAATTCCCTTGTATTTTTAAGGTGTCAACAACAAAAAATATGGAGGTGGAGGGTGTATGTGTCGAGCAAAAGAAGAAATCCCATAGTAGATTCACTATTAGCGTAATTGTTGACTTGGTAAGGCTGATGTTTACCATTTTGTACCAATAATTCATTGCCTTAAGATGGACGAGAACAATGTTTTTTTCCGGGATGATCTTTTTTTACGCTTGACACAGGGAGACGACTCTGACCCCAAAAGTGCATCGAGTGATGATGAAATGGACGAATCAGATGATGCCAGTACTGGTTGTGAGCGAGGATAGAAGGTTAGGCAAATCTTCTAGTCTTTTTATTGTTCTCGTAGACACGTCTAGAATAAAATAATATGACCATGAATGGACCAGTGGATATCGTGGAGTACATATATGTGCTCATATATGGTGGAGCATTTTCACCGTGGACATTGTTGCTACAACTAATAAAACACACATATCGTGGACCATATGTGTACTTACTTTTTTGTCCACATATCGACTAGATCAGTTTATGTACTAACATTTTCGTCCCCCTGTCAATGTATTGTAAATTCATTTCATGATACATGTGGTCCATTTTCATCATGGATAAGACTGTGACAACACACATATTGTTGATCATATCCCCTGGTAGACAAGATCCATATATGTACTTACACTGTCGTCCACCTGTCATGTCATAACATATGAGATTTAATTGCTTTTAGACATAAGGGATGAACGGTTCCATTTTTGTCTAGGATGAGGAATCTCCTGGCCAACCGCATCAGGAAGAACAAGTGATGAACGGTTCTATTTTGAGCCCATAAGCTATTTTCTTAGCTGATATTACTCGGTTTTAACATATTATAGCACTACAAGAAAACATGCCAAAATCTGACCGGCAAAATCGACGGATTTAAATCCGTTGATAAAATCGACGGAAATTCGAGGGGCAGAGAGTCCGTCGATTAATTTATCAAAGGAAATAATCCATCGATAAAATTCGACCGAAAATCGACGGGAAATTATCGATGGACTAAATCTGTCAATTTTTGGGACGAAATATTCCCGTTTGAATGTGATCATTTTTAGCCGTTGCCAAACGACTATATTCACAGGTATCGACGGAAAGTCCGTCGGATTTCCATTGATATTTTTTTTTAAAATTAAGCACCTCTCCCATTCCTAAATTCACAACTTCACAAACAAACTTATAAAATGTCCACTCCACCTTATTTTCGATCATGGATGGATGGTGAACGGATGAATCCCGAGACAAATCTTTTGAACGAGGAATATGCGAATGGTGTTATAGAGTTCATGGAATTAGCATGTTGACAACCTCGGGAACCAAACAGTTGTAAGTTAAAATGTTCATGTTCTTTATGTCGGAATTCTCGCAATATCAGGATAGATATAGTATGGCAACACTTATATATGAATGGTTTTATGCCGAGTTATAAGATTTGATATTTACATGGAGAACGACCAGATACTGTTGGTAGTAGTAGCGGTAGCGAGAAATTGGCCGATAGGATAGAAGAACCTAGAACATAATTAGATTTTGGGGCACATACGGTTCAAATGGTTAATGATGTTTATAGGGAAAATATAGAACCGGCGCAAGTTGCGAATGAAGCGCCTNTTTTTTGATATGCTAGACGCAGCGAATGAGCCATTATATAGAGGATGTATAAATGTTCATTCGCCTTTATCATCTGCAAGTAGGTTGATGGGGATAAAGACGAGCTATAATTTGCATGAGGATGCAGTTGACGCAATAGCCAATTTATTGAAGGATATATTGCCAGAGGATAATAATGCTCTGGGTTCATATTACGAGATACAAAAACTTGATTTTGGGCTTGGATTGCCGTATCAGGTTATAGAAGTGTGTATCGACAATTGTATGATTCATTGGAGAGAAGACGAAAATCGGACAACTTGTCGATATTGCCGCAAACCAAGGTATAAGGATACAGTCGGTAGAGTTTCAGTGTCTTACAAGAGGATATGGTATATTTCACTAACAGAACGGCTAAAGAGATTGTATCAGTCTGAGAAAAAAGCTGCGACAATGAGATGACATGCTGAGCATAGATTTGATGGAGAGATTACACATCCTTCTGATGCCGAAGCTTGGCGTCATTTTCAGTCTACTTATCCGGATTTTTCATGCGAGAGAATAAATGTGTATCTCAGATTAAGTACAGATGGATTCAGCCCATTCAGGAATCATGGTAGACAATATTCTCTATGGCCAGTTATCGTGACACCTTACAACTTGCTGCCATCTGTGTGTATGAACCGAGAGTTTCTATTTCTTTCTGTTTTTGTACCTAGGCCAGAGCATCCGAAACGAGCACTTGACGTATTTTTGCAGCCATTGATACATGAGTTGAACTTGTTATGGGAGTTTGGGGAGGAGGTGTATGATGTGTCGCTAAAAAAAAAAATTAAGATGCGTGCGGTTCTGATGTGTACTATAAGCGATTTCCCAGCGTATGGCATATTATCAGGATGGACAACTTACGGGAGACTAGCATGTCCATATTGTAACGATGACACCAACTTATTTCAGCTGACGAATGGAAGGAAAACATGTTGGTTTGATTGTCACAGAAGATTTTTGCCCCAAAATCATCCATATCGTCGATCAACTACATTGTTCACAAAGAAGAGATGTGTTAAAGGTCCACCAACTGAATTAGATGGCAATGATCTATTGAAGCAGTTGCTAGAATTTGGTGTCGAGATGACCAATGATGCTAATGTTGGTGGGAATGGACATAGCCATTATGATAGCTACAGAGACAATCATAATTGGCATAAGAAAAACATATTTTGGGAATTGCCTTATTGGGCAACGCATTTGTTGAGACATAATCTAGATGTCATGCATGTTGAGAAGAACTTCTTCGATAACATTATGAACACCATGCTTAATGTCTAAGGGAAAACCAAAGACAATTTGAAGTCTAGATTGGATTTGCCGGCCATTTGTTCTCGTCCTCAGCTTCACATCACGGATGATGGGAGAAGTCCAATTCCTTCATTTAGATTATCTAAGAATGCAAAGAAAGAGTTCTTTCGTTGGATTATTCAAAAGGTCCAATTCCCCGTTGGATACGCAATCTGAGAAATTGTGTTGATATCGGAGAGGGCAAGTTCATTGGTATGAAGAGTCATGATTGTCACGTGGTAATGCAACGCCTTCTCCCTTTAAAAAATTTTGTGTTTTTATAAAATTTTTTAAATGAAATTATATTAAATATAAATCATATAAAAAATTATATAATATTTATATATAATGTTAAGTAATATATAATGTTTAATGTGAAATTTACCGTAATTTCAGTAATTATGGTCGTTTCACTTATTTCTTGGGATCGGGACAATTCAACATCTCGGGAGATGTTGCGGGGTCTTCTTCTAGATCGGGTCTTTCTCGACGTCTTCCGACACTCATGTACCGGAATCTGACGTACTTCCCGAGCAACTACGTCCTAACCATCAGCTCCCACAAATGCTGACTTTAGATGAGCTGTTGGTCCAACCGGGACGTGAGCGTTTGCCGTATTTGGATCCAAGTGGTGCGGAGGGGACAACATGGTTTCCGGCTTCAGATAATGGGATCACGAAGTTCATAAAGTCTCTGATGCAAAGTATTCTTCGCAAACCGTATGGGAAGTTTACAGACTTTCCTCCGGAGGATAAAGAAGTTTGGTTATATTGTTTCGCGGTAAGAATTTTTTTTCAATATTAACTTACATTTAAAATTACTAACATTAAATCTTTAAATCATGTATCAACAATTCAACTAGAGTCCTGCCTTGACCCCTAAAGTGCGGATGGAGTTCAGGGCTAAAGTGGTGAAGACTTACTCTAACCACATGTACACTTGGAAGGATGCTTGGTACAAGACTGGACATAAGCACACACACATGCCTAGAGATCTCCTTGTCCCATTCATAGAGAACTGGGAAAAAGAAGAGACGAAAAAAGTCACAGAAGAACTCAAAGAATCGGAAAAGCGAGCGGGGCGATAGGGGGATGTCGACTAGAAACGCTGGTGCTAGGAGTTCGTTCACACGACATGGTGATCTGGTATGATTTAAAACTTGAATCTAGTAAATTTTTGGTTTTCATTAATACTATCTAACTTTTATTTCTTGAACAGCGGGCTAAGACCGGTCACGAGCCATCACCCCTTGATATTATAGAAGATCTCCACACGAACAAGACGATTGGACAAATTCAGGACCCGCTGGCTCGGGAGGTTCTCGGCAACTCTAGAAGGCGTATCGAGGAGATCCGGTCTACTCAGACATCTCAAGGGGGAAGCAATGATATCCCCATTGAGACGGTATATGATGTAATTTCTCACGTAAAAAATATTTAAACTTAATTATATATTTTTGCATATTATTGATACTAATAATTGTTTTCTTATTTCAGACTACGAAGAAGTCCAAGGGCCGGACTTACGGGTTTGGGAACATGGCTTCTTATTGCTTCCCAGGATCGGGATCCCGAGGTTCAACGGCTCATTATGAGGAGTTGAGGAGGAAGAATGAGGAGATGGAGAGAATGAAGATGGAAATGGATGCACAAGCGAAGCAGATAGAGGCGATAAAGGATTTGCAAGCAGAGCGCGACGCTTAGATGGAAGCTCAGATGGAGGCGATGCGAGCGAAACAAGATAGGATGGACGAGTTCATGAGACGTTTTCAGGGGTAGATTACTATTGTTATCGTTTTGTATAATTACAATTTCTAGATTTTTAGAATATTTTGAATTTTTATTAATATTTTAATTTTAATTTTAATTATATTTTAATTCTAATATTTTTTTTACAACATTTTAAACAATTTCTCGATAATCCGCCAATTTCTTTTTTAAATATTTTTAAAAATTTCATCGATAAATCGTCAATTTTTTAAAATATCCGTTAATTTTTTTAAAAAATATCCGTCGATAAATATCGACAAATTATTGACGGATATTAATACCACGGATTATCCGTCTATAATCTGTCGGTTAATATCCGTCATCTACAATCGACCGACACTATCCATCGATAATCCATCGAATTAGGCCCTTTTTAGACGGAAAATCGACGGATATGCCCGTCGGTTTTAACGTGTTTTCTTGTAGTGTAGTGAACATTTATGCTTGTTATTCTGTGTTATCCGAGTGTTTTCTATGCAATTTTGATATTTTTCAGGTTTCTAAGCGTTCTAATCATTTTGAGGTTGCATTTCAGAGTAATTCAGAAGAGAAGTGGCTTAGTTCGGAAGAGAGAGATCGATCATTTTGTAGAGAACGATTGTTCTCAACATTAGAGAAAGTCATGTACAAGAAGACCAATCGTTCTCCCCTGAAATCAATCAGACAATTGCTCACGAAATTTTTCGGACAAAGAGATTGATCGTTCGCTACCCGAAGAATCGATCCAGAATGAGTTTCGGAAAAAGCCGGGCGAATTCTGAAAATTTGACCCGGGTGAGTTTATACTCCCACAAAGTTTACTAGTCTGAATCATTTGATACATTGAATACCAATGAACCTGATATAAAGAAATCACAATGCTTTGAAAACGGACCCAAAAATAATCCAAATGACTTTCCAAGTAAGTTACTGGATTTCTAAGTCATCCGTGAATAAACCGTAAATCAATAATTTTAAAAATATTTTTGTTATCTTCATATTTATTTAAGTATATATTTTATATAAATATTTTTTTTACAGAAATCAAATAAAACTTCTTATAAATTTTACTAAAATTGATATAAACTTAAATTAAATAGAAGAAAATATGATAAAAATGTCTAACAATGAATTTGTAAACTATTAATTTACTATCTAGAATATTAGTATAAAATGTACTATGATAATATAAGACTAAATAACAAATACTAAAAAAGAAATAAAACATCATTTTAACTATTTTTCATTCACTATTTTATAATTTTTGTTGTCATATACCATTATTCTCATAATTTTTATAAATTCACAAATCATAATATATAATTATTTAATTATATTTATATTAATTGGTACATTAACCCTTTCACTTGACTAGAATTGCGGTTTAACCACGGTATTCTACCGCATTTTACTGATTCGCCGGGTCACACGGGTCCGGATCATGTTTAAAAAACTGGTAATAGCTTTCGTTGGTTCTCATCCGGTTTAATCAAGCAAGCAATTCGGGTTAAAGTTCGGTTTGATTCTTCAAAGTCTCATTGCCAGAAAACGAAACAACTACATTGTCTCGCTGACGCTGAGGGAGGGATTTCGTTCCCTTCAGTTCGGTGCTCTGAAACCAGTTCTAAGCCATGAATCGTCATAATCGTGACTTTTCTTCTTCTTCTTCTTCCGCTGATTCTAGGGTTTCTAGGAATTATGGTCGTCGTCAGACCTCTGGTAATCCCATTGATATCACGAGGACCGGATCCGGCTATGGAGCTAGTGATTCTTTTCGGAGAAGATCAGATGTACCACACAAACGAAACAGCAATAAAGAGGAATCAGATAATAAAGGCGTAGATCTTGCTGACGTTTCATTCATCGTCGGAACTTGTTCTTCTATGTGTCCAGGTAGTCATCGAACTATGTTAACTTCTAATTCACATGAAATTTCGCCTAAATTCGAACCTATTCGGCGCCTGAACTGCATTCAATATAGAGCTTAGGTCGGTTAGTATATACAATTCATGATCCTCCAGGTACAAAGCGTGAAATGGTAGTTTTAGGGGGTTGCAAATAATACTTTTCAGGGAACAGAGATTGTATTCATGTGTGAATTTTCAAGAAATTTTCTTAGGGGTGTCTCAATCTTATGGCTTGCTTCATATATGCTTTCCTTATTAACAGAGCGAGAAAGAGTCACTAGAGAACGGCTACGTGATCTCTCAGTTTTTGAGAGGCTTCATGGAAACCCCACAAAATCATCCACAAATCTTGCTGTCAAAAAGGTGCGCTTGACATTTTATAGCTTTTGAGTTTCATGTCTATGGTGCTAACTAGATCATAGCCACTGATTATCTCCTCTCGGAAACTTTCACCTTCAGCTTTTAGACACCTTTTGTTGAGGTATGCTAGAGACTACTAATAGTGACTGAGAGATTTATTTTTGTATGCAAATTAGCAGCCATTGCTTAATTTTACAGAGAGAAAAGGTTTCTAATCTCTTGCTATAATGGCAATGTTGTTTTCTTATTGGGAGATACCAGCTGCTTGTATAATGAAACTCATTTTTGTCCTTGGCTAAAACTAGTTACACTCTCTCTCTTTTCTTGCTAGTTTTGCAGAACCCTTACAGGGGCAGATATTCAGGCATCAGATGTAAGACCGCTCCCGGTTTTAGAAGAAACCCTAAGATACCTTCTAAATTTGTTGGACTCCAGGGAGCACCCGTTTGAAATGGTTCATGATTTCATTTTCGATAGGACAAGGTCTATTCGACAAGATATGAGCATCCAAAATATAGCAAATGAGAGAGTGATTCACATTTACGAGGAAATCGTATGGTTTTGTCATCATGTTTCTTCTTCTTGTTCTTCTCTTAACTAGTTATGTAAATGATTACGCTAGACAGTCCTGCCCTTTGTCATTAGAAGTTCCTTCTCCATTGGTATTATTATCCTGACTCCCAAATGGCTTCTCATACAGGTTAAATTCCATGTCATATCCCGCCAGAAGCTTCAAAGTTGTAGTGGTACAAGTATTAGCTCAATGCATCACTTGAACATGGAGCAGCTAGCAAAAACTCTTACCTCTTTGTATAATATATATGATGCAAATAGGAGACCAGATTGCATCTATGAAAATGAAGCCGAGTTTCGTTCCCTCTATGTGCTACTTTATCTCAATCCCAGTAGTGGAGTGATGGTTGTTTCCTTTATCTCTTTTTCTTTTAATTTCTTCCCCATGTCATATTTTGGCCATTGATATAACAGTGAGATTATGATCTGCAGGGAGAACCACTGTCTTTGTGGTTTCGCAAATTAACTTCTGATTTGATAAAATCCAAGGAAATATGTTTTGTAAGAAACCTTTTAAGGTAGGATTATACTGTTCATTCCTTTGCATATTGGGTTATATATATATTAAAAACATATAGGAATTATGAACTGACGTATGATGATATCGCGGTGTTTCTCTTGCAGACTATATCGAATGGGAAATTACAAGAATTTCTTATGCACAACGGCTTCTGAGGCGACATACTTGCAGTATTGCATAAGCGAGCCCCATATCAGAGAGGTGAGCTTGAATGGTTATATACATCTTTCTGTCTTTCTAGTTCTGAGGGATAGTCTTTGTGGCACTTTTAAGTGTGTGGAAGATTCTATGAGATGAATTTGGAGTGGTATTTGGGGTGGATATAAAGTGCATATGCATGTATTAGTATTTGCAATACATTGTTCAGTTTTGTTGATGATTACTCAATATTTTTCATGGAAAAAGATGCGATCGTTAGCTTTGCAATGCATAAACAATGTTTGCTACAAGCTTCAACCTTATCCTCTCTTACGATTATCTCAAAACCTGATGATGAAGGTAAGATATATATACGCATACCTTTAAGCTTCTCCTATTTTTTTATATTGTTGGTATATGGTAAACTTGAAATTTGATAAATAACTTTGTAAACTTTAGGAGTTGGATGTGAAATCTCTATGCCTTGAGTGTGGTCTTGAGACATGCAGTGATTCTGATGGCACTGTGTTGCCTGCAAAGCAGACAACCTTTCATAGACCAGAGGAAGGTTTTCAAGGTTATGAGTTGCTAGGAACTGAACGATTTAAGAGTAAGTTCTGAACTTGTGGCTCATTGTTTATGTGTGCTTCATACTCTTTTACGATAGTGAAGAAAATTGTATCTGTAAAATATCTGAGTTTATATGATTTTAGCAATCAAATATGTTTTCATGTATTTTTAATCTTTTATCCAGCATTTTTATATTCTTTTGAATCCAACGTCTAAGGTTTTTTGTTTGTTTGTTTAAAACTAACCTAGACTTGGAATGTTTTTAGAACATTCTATTTGTAATATAGTTATAATAACATTTAATATTATGTGTGCATAATTTTCTATTGTTTTCTCTCTAATGTCTAAGAAAGATGTATGATATATTCTACTTGTCACAAGTTAGTTTGAATGCCAAAAAAACACTAGAAACAAGATCCAAAGTTCGATCACGACCAACATGACCCTCACCCTCAATGTGAAGTTCGTGCACAAGTTAAAGGTGAAAGCTGCAGTGTACATCATGGAAAAGGAAACAGTCAATCAACGAAAAGTCTTTAGAAAGCCTGTTACAGGCGTCGTCATAGAGTTTGCAAAGGTCGGGTCTGATGGATATAGCTCACGAAACGAATAAAACATGTGACCGAAGTTTGCAACACAATTAAAAGCTCAAGACGTCGGCTCAGGGCATCCGTGACTCGGTTTAATGTGCCAGCTTTATGACGTATAGAAAACATAAATTGCTGCAAATAAGAGATCCAACCAGCGTGTCGAGTAGAAACCTTTGCTTGGCTATCAAGATGGCGCAACACATCATGGTCAATGAACAAGACGAGTTCACGATGAATAAAGTAGTGACGCCAGTGTTTAATAGCTTGTACAATAGCATAAAATTTCATATTTCATAAGTGCTATAACGAAAGCAAGCACCAGAGAATTTTTCACTAAAATAAGCAATAGGGCAACCATGTTGACTCAAAACAGCACCAATACCCAATTTAGAAGCATCACAATGCAGTTCAAACGTGGTTGAGAGATCGGGAAGACACAAGACAGGCGCAGAAGTGAGCTTTTGTTTGATGATCTTAAATGTTTTAGTTGCCTCAGGTGACCACGTGAATTTTCTTGTCTTCATGCAACTTGTAATTGGCGCCATGATAGAACTAAAGATGTTGATGAAGCGACAATATAACGAGGCCAAGCCGTGAAAACTACAAAGTTCGGTGACGGTTGTTGGTAATGGCCATGACTGAATAGCATCGATCTTGGCGGCATCAACTCGAAGACCTTGGGCAGAGACAACGTAACCAAGAAACGAAACTTCGTGTAAGCCAAATTCACACTTGTTGCGGCCCGCAAAAAAATTTTCTTGGCGTAACATAGTTAATACTTCGCGAAGGTGTTGTAGATGATCGATATGTGAGGAGCTAAAGATGAAAATATCATCAAAATAGACAACAAAAAATTTCCCTATAAATGGGCGTAAAGCTTGATTCATGACACGCATGAATCTATTGGGAGCATTGGACAAACCAAATAGCATGACGATCCATTCAAAGAAACCTTCATAAGTTTTAAAGACTGTATTTCACTCATCTCATGCGCGAATACGTATTTGATGATAACCACTCTTTAAATCAATTTTAGAAAAAAATTAAGGCAGCTCCGACTTGATCCAGCAAGTTCTTCATGTTCCACGTGACTCATATGGTAGTGAGTCCGATTCGGTAGAGTAGAACCGAGTACTAGGTCGATATGATGTTGAATGTCACGAGTAGGTGGAAGACCCGGAGGAAGGTCTGCTGGAAAAACATCTTCAAATTACTGTAAAAGGTCGAGAATAGCAGGAGAAGGAGCGGTCAAAGACAATGACTGAGCTGTGTGAAAGAGCACATGTGACGGATAACGGAAAAGGTCTTTCCCTTCAGTACATAATTCAGCGTTTACTGCGACAAACAAGCATAATAATGTGGATTGGCGATGAACGGTAAGTGGGAGCGGTGCCGGAGAAACGGTTGGTGTAGCCGGAGGTGTGGGAACGTGAGGAAGCTCCTTTGATGGTATCAAGACAATGTTATGAGTTTCCCATATGAAACTATAGGTGTTCTTGCGACCATCATGTACAATCTTACGGTCAAATTCCCAAGGGTGACCAAGTAAAAGATGACTGATATCTATAGGGGCGATGTCACAATATGTTCTATCACGGTTGTGTGGGCCTATAGAAAATGGCACTAATGCACGTTGTGTGATGGACAAATTTACGCCCTCATGTAGGCAACCTAGCGTGTAAGGAGAAGGGTGGGATTCTCGTTGCAAGCAACTTGTCAATAGCATCTTCGGAGATCACATTACGGAAATTCTACCACGAATTGTGCAAGTAGAACGAAAAATATTAGTGCGCAACCAATGATCATCATTTCTTGCTGGCGTGATGCAAGATCAACGTGACAAAATAAGAGGACTGGTGTCTCCAGCTGTGATCGTATCAGTAACGTCACCCGAGTCAATGAGCTCCTTTACCGAATTGTAAGCATCAATTGCATTATCTGTGGTATCTTCCAAAAGAAAGCCGCGACGGGTTTGATTTCGACAAGCTGTTTGACGATGTCCCGGTTCACCGCAAGCATAACAATGAAGAGCATTAAGACGAGAAGATCGTCGCAGTTGTTGTTCATTGTTTTTCGTGGTCGGAGTAATAGCAGGATATGACGAATTTGAATCTTTTGGTTGAGAAGTATACGCACCAGCTTGAGAGTCAGAAGCATGAGTGCGAGTTGAAGCTGAATTCCAAGTGTTAGATCATTGTTGAAGCTCGAATGTTGCAGCACGATGATGAGCTTCATCGACTGTTGCTGGGTCTAAGTGAACCAATGATGCCTGTAGAGACGGTCCGAGTCCTCCAATAAATCTAGAGACCAACTGAGATTGGGTATCATTGATATATGTTCGTGCCAAAAGTAATAAAAATTATTCGGCGTTTTCATCCACAGTACGTTGCCCTTGATGAAGATTCTGGAACTTCATATACATAGTGCGTTCATAGTTATGCAGTAGAAACGTCAATCATAAGTGTTTTTTGAGTTTGCCCCATGATTGAATTGGAAGATTGTTGTTGCATATACGGGTTGCTTTTGTTTGTTTCCACAAGCAGCCGCTGTTGGAACTCAAATATTTTACAATGAATTTTACCAATGTTCCGGCGAGTTCTCCGGTGAAGACGTTCACCGGAATGACCGGATTATGAGTGCATCGGAATCCTTGTAACGAGCACTATAATATGGAATATTCATTTGTCAAATTTGAGTGCACTTTGAATGAGAAATGGAGATGTAAAGAGATCAACTTAAACATGCATAAACACAAAAGTGTTGACTTTCTGTTGGCTAAGCCCATTAAGTGGTTTTTATCCCACATTGCTAGTAGAAAATTTTTTCCACTAGTATATATATGGAAGAGTGCATGTTTATGTTCAATTGGTTTGGGT
>OVBE01011765.1:0-13908 GCA_900406425.1 Iberis pinnata
TTGATCACGTAGGGAAAACCCAACTATCATTCTCACACAGAAAATTCCTACTATCAAAGAGACACAGAGAACCCTGTTCTCCAGGAGAGTTACCGATGTCTCAGTTCGACACTCTGCTAAAATAAAATTTACAGGATATGACGGCAGAAGCGACCCGGTTCAATACCTAACAGCCTTCACAATCGCTATGGTACGAGCTCAGTTCTCCGCAGAAGAACGAGATGCAGGTCTGTGCCAACTTTTTGTTGAAAACTTGTCAGGTTCGGTGTTGTCTGGTTCTCCCGTTTGGAACCTGGAACTATCAATAATTTTCAACAACTTTCAACCGTGTTCATCAAACACTACTCGATGTATATCGTAAAGAAAGCTTCAACTACCGACCTATGGACACTGTCCCAGCAAGACGACGAGTCATTAAAAGATTTCATTGACAGGTTCAAAAGAGTCATAGCTCGTATCGTGATCAACGACGAAGGAGCGATTGCCGCCCTGCGAAAGGCCCTATAATTCAAGTCCAGGTTCAAGGATGAGCTGTTCATCAACCCTCCACAAACGTTAGAGGACGCACTTCATCGAGCTAACAAAGTTATCGAGATAGAGGAAGAGCACGCCGTGTTGTCCAAAAAACACCATGTCGCGAAATCTAGCCGAGATAGATATGAAATCCCTCGAGAACCAAGGCAGCACTATTCAAGGGATAGGCGGGGACACGCGACCTACGCGATCATAGACAGTGAGAAAAACACTAACCAGCTTCCACCTTCGGATAACGACCCGGAAGCGTAGTGCGACTTCCACAAGCGAACCAGACACAAAACCGCGGACTTCCGCCACCTACAGGCTCTCTTATTGAAGAAATTTTAGGACGGTAAGATTAATACTAACAGAAGCAGTAACAATGATCGACGACGAGGCGGAAACACGTGGCACAATTCATCCACGAAGGAAAAGGCCCATCAAGTTAGCACAGTTTAGGAAAAAAGCTCGCATACTAGCGACGATATGGCACCTCCCACTCGAACGTGAGATCAAAGCCCAGAAGACCGAGCTAAAGAGGGATCATTACCAAGAAGACAAGTCAACGTGATCATGGGTGGCCTAGTCTCCTGCAACGACTCTGTACGATCTATCCGAAACTCTGAATGACGAGTTGTCACTATGCAGAAAGAAAAAACTGACATCACACCGACCTCCCAGCCACTCAAATTTCGAGATGCCGACCTAAAGGGACTAAGTCAACCTCACAACGACTTCCTAGTCATCGAACTTGTCATCGAAAACACGGAAGTAGATCGAATACTTATTGATACAGGTAGCTCGGTGGATATCATTTTCAAAACAACACTTGATAACATGGGAATAAGTCCCGACCTGATCAAGGATGGCAGCAAAACACTCACGGGTTTCAGCAGCGAAACCTTCTCTTCCGCCGGAATGATCAAGTTGCCTGTTGAGGCCGGAAGATCCACCCAGATAGTAAAATTCGTTTTCATGGAACAAGATTCGGCATTTAACGTAATATTAGGTACACCATGGCTCTATTCCATGAAAGCAGAGGTGTCGACCTACCACCAATGCATCAAGTTTCCAACGGATAGGGGGACATGGACTGTCAGAGGAAATCAACTTATAGTCTGAACTTGCCTCTTGACAGAGCATCAGACACGAACCTTGCGGGTATCAGATAAAACCACAAGCCCACTGCCGATCTATAACTCCACACCAGAACTCAAACAGTATTCACGCCGAACATCCAAGCTGAACTACAAGAATCGGGAAAGAGTTGGATGAAACCATCAAGGCTGAGCAAATCAAACTACTCAAGAAGAATGTCAGTACCTTCGCTTGGACCATGGACGACATGAAGGGTATTGACCCATCAATCACCTGCCATGAGCTAAACATGGATCCAAGCTACAAACCGATAAAGCAGAAACGCTACAAGCTCGGAACAGAATGCTTCCAGTCAGTCAATGACGAGGTAGAGAAACTTCTGAAGGTCAGCTCAATTGCCGAGGTAAAATTCTCGGAGTGGCTGGCTAACCCCATCATCGTTAAGAAGAAAAACGGCAAATGGTGCGTATGCATCGATTTCACCAACCTCAACAAGGTGTGTCCCAAAGACAGTTTCCCCTACCTCACATAGACAGACTGGTGGAAGCTACGGCAGGCAACAAACTCTTGACTTTTATGGATGCTTTTTTAGGGTACAACCAGATCATGATGCATCACGCATATCGGGAAAAAACCGCCTTTATCATAGACAGAGGAATCTATTGCTACAAGGTAATGCCATTCGGGCTTAAAAACACAGGAGCAACATACCAACGCCTAGTGAACAAAATGTTCACCAGTGAGATCGGCAGGTCTATGGAAGTTTATATCGATGATATGCTGGTTAAGTCCACCGAGGCCATCGATCACATCCAACACCTAGAAAAATGCTTCGAAACACTCAACCTCTACGGAATGAAACTTAACCTGGCCAAGTGTAACTTCGGAGTCACGTCTGGTGAATTCTTAGGGTACATCATAACAAATAGAGGGATTAAAGCGAACCCCAAGCAAATCGGAGCCATCCTAAACTTGCCAGCACCGCGGACAAAGAAGGAAGTACAGAATCTCACAGGTTTCATTTCCGCGCTGAACAGATTCATCTACCGGTCCACCGTTAAGAGCTTACCTTTCTACCAAATCCTCAAAGGAAACAAGTGTTTTGAGTGGGATGAAAAGTGCCAGATCGCATTCAACAAGATCAAAGCATACTTAACTATACGTCGTAGTCTCCAAGGCAGCAGTCAGTGGCATCCTCGTAAAGGAGAACCAAGGAGAGCAAAAACTGATCTTCTACGTCAGCAAGTTGCTCAACGATGCCGAGACTCGATACCCACCCACCGAAAAGATAGCACTGGCAGTAGTGTCCGCAACTCAGAAATTACGACCTTACTTCCAATCGCATACCATCCTCGTGCTTAGTAACCAGCCATTACGCACTATCCTCCATAGCCCAAACCAATCTGGAAGATTGACCAAATGGGCAATCGAGTTTAGCGAATACGACGTGGAGTATCGAAATCGAACATGTTCAAAGTCCCAAGTTCTTGTAGATTTCTACTGCCGAAATACCACCCCAAGCACATATCACACCATGACCAGACGTATGGAACCTTTACGTTGACAGATCACGAAGAAAGAAAGGGTCAAGTGCAGGTGTCAGACTCGAATCGCCAACTGGAGAAGTACTTGAACAAGCTTTCAGGTTAAAATTTGAAGCATCCAACAACGAGGCAAAGTATGAAGCATTGTTAGCAGAGCTACGACTTGCAAAGAACCTCGGTGCTTCGTGCATACATGCCTTCTGCGACTCCCAGCTCGTCACCAGCCAATTCGGCGGAGAATATGCCACAAAGAATGACAGGATGCTGCAATACCACAAAATGGTTCAAGATATGGCAAGAAAATTCGAAAGCTTCAAACTCACCAAAATTCCTAGGACCGTAAACCAGTTTGCCGATACGCTGGCCAACATGGCTTCCACCAACGAGCTTGAATTAAAGCGAACCATCCCGATGGAGTATATAACTTCACCAAGTATCATCACCATGATGGCCAATGCCATCGACGAGCTAGTTTCTTTCGAACGAGAGCAAGATCAGCAAGGCCAACCCGACTAGCGAACCGAGATAAAAGATTACATTCTTACAGGAATAGTGACTGAAGACAAAATGGGCAGCACGACGACTTCGAGTCAAAGCAGCGAGATACACCGTTGTTGACGAACAACTCTACAAACGATCCGCATCAAGAATCCTACTACGATGCATCAACAGAGACGATGTGCAGAAGGTCCTTGCCGAACTCCACGAAGGAGCCGGCGGAAGTCATTCTAGCGGGCGCTACCTGGCTTTACGCATAAAAAAGCACGGACACTACTGGCCGACGATGCTGCATGACAGCCAGGATTTTGCCAAGCGATGTGAAATGTGCCAGCGACATGGACCAGCTAACCATGCACTCACTAAACCGCCTAACGCTTCAGCAAACCCTTATCCATTCATGAAATGGGGTATGGACGTAATAGAACCGTTTCCAGTCGCAATGAACAAACAAACATTCATGCTAGTGATGACTGACTACTTTACCAAATGGGTCGAAGTAGAAACGTACAGAGCGGTCAAAGCAAAACAGGTTTTGTGTCTAAACACCACAGACTCTTAGTTCGACAAAATGATCCCTATGCACAGGGTCATTAACGACCTATGTTATACATGAGTGTTGCAGGTACATGACTTCATATGGAAAAACATAATCTACCAGCACGGCATCCCGTACGAAATCATGACGGATAATGGCACCAATTTCTGAGAAAAAACAGTAAAGGCTATCTGCGATAGGTTGACGGCAAACCAGCCACACCCGCGAAAAATGCATCCTTTTACACTAACCAGCTACTTATTGTCCATGTTACAGGTGGAACATCCGGATGAACCATTCCACACAGAGGTACCCGCAGGCAAATGGGCAGGCCAAGATCATTAACAAATCTATAGTCGACGGACTGAAGAAACGACTCGATTCTAAAAAAGGACTTTGGGTAGACGAGTTGGACGGCGTCTTATGGTCCTACCGAAGTACACCTCGGCAGTCTACCAATCAGACACCATTCTCCTTGGCCCACATAATTCAAGCCTTAGCGTCATCTAGAGCAGCAGTATTCAGTTTACGCCGAAAGAAGTTGCCATAAAGTAAAGCCGTTAACGATGCCATGCTCCTCGATTCTCTTGACGACATCAAGGAAATCCGCGACAAAGCACTATATCGGATACACGCCTATCAACAAACTACGAACGATATTATAACAAAGGAGTCAAGCAGAGACGATTCAAAGAAGGAGACTTGGTCTTACGAATGACCTACGCGAACACGGCGGAAGAAAATGCTAGTAAACTAGGAGCTCGGTGGGAAGGCCCATACGAAGTGTCCAAGATAGTCAAACTTGGAGTAATACGAACTGAAAGCTCTAGATGGAACACCGATCCCGAACTCTTGGAATGCCACCAAACATAAGAGATTCTATTCTTAGGTTCTTTTGTATCATGAACTACGACCTGGCTTGATCCCTGTTATCAGGGTACGTAGGCAACCCACTGGGTGCAGCTATTTCACTTAATAAAATTAATTTTTCTACAGATTCATCGATCTCTGAGTTAGTCTCGGCGCCTCTTACAGTATTAGCACACAGAAATGCACCAACTATATCTTTACAAACAAACTTCTACAAACTATAAACTAAAGCCGAGCTATAACTCGCACATACCCTGCGCAAAGACGGGGATGTCACCGAGATCGAAGTTTTCTCGTCATGGCCCTAAAGACCTTTAACAAAGCTGAGATCCGTCTCGCGTACTCCTAAAGATGAGTACTGAACACGTGCAAAGTCACAACGTTCAAGCTTAAACCTTTATTTAAAAAGCTGAGCTTCGACTCGCGTACTCCTAAAGACGAGTATTGGACGTGTGCAAAGTTACAACATCTGAGCATAAGTCTCACCTTATAAGTCAAGTTCCGACTCGCATACTCCAACTGCGAGTATTGACGAAACTAAAGTTTTCGTCGATAGATCATTTATAAAAAGGGACGATATGCAGGTCACCTCCTTCAGGCTTTTGATCAGGTGGTTTTTCAGTTCGCACAAGAATTAGAGAAATATCCACTTATAACTTTGCCATATTCTAACGAATTAAAAATAAAACAGCCGAACTTTGGCTCCCAACCAAATAACACTTTAAGATCGAAATTTTTCTCATAGACAAACATGCTTACTAAACTACAAATTTACGAATAAAGAGTTACGCAAAATATGCCGAGCTGTAGCTCTATTTCCATTATCAAAAGATACCAGCATTACAAAAGTTTGCAAGGAAAATAGCAACGACCTAGCAGATGAACAAATCTGCAAACATATATCTTTTTGAGCATAACAGCGAAACCGCCGACATACAAGGCATATCCTAATCCTAAGAAAACATGAAAACTACCCCAAAGGAACAAAAGAGGTACAAGACAGGCCGACCTCAATTCTAAGAAAACTGTGAAAGCTGCTCCAAAGGAACAGCTACACTCTCGGCGTCGCTGGAGTAGCAGGCTGGACCTCAGCAGAAGCCTCCGAACTCCCTGGAGCATATCGAATTAAATTCGAACCATGCTCGTTGAACGAAGGTCGGAAGACGAAATCTTAAGGTATCAGGTCAGTTATGTCTACAGCATCGTACTGTACCTGAAGCTCCGCAACATCCGTCTCAAGCATCACCATGATCTCGGGAGGCATAGAGCCGCCTTCTCCAACTATGAACCGCACACAGTCCAAAGTCCCCTTAGCTTGGGAGTACTCCTAAATAATGGGATCGACTTTGTCTTGATCCTCCACATGACGCTGAAGCTTCTCGAGTTTAGTTGCACACTCAACCTGAGTCTCTCGCCGCGTCAATGCGACTTGTGAAACTCGAGAGAGTTGGAGCCTTTTCATCTCGCGCTCATGCAACTTCTCGAAGGCAAAATAAACCTCTCGTAGCTCAAAGAAGTCGGCACCTGTTTGTTTCTGAATGACTTGCTGATTGACGAGCTCTGTCACGGCAACCATATAGGTGTTTTGAAGCTCAGCCCTTAGAGCAGAAAGGTTGCTGGTAGCAGACACCGCAATGTCACTTAGCATCCTCTTCATAGCAGCTACCTGCGTCGTCAGCTGCTTAATCACCTCCTCCTGCTTGTTCAGCTTCAGCCGGTCTTTGGCGAGGCGCTCTTGCCCTTGTCAACCAGCTTTGACAACCTGATCAGCTTGTCCTCATTATCGGACAGAGATTGGAGCTTGTTCTCATAAAAAGCAACGAGCTTTTTGGTTGTCGCTAAAGTCTATACGTCAAATACATAGCCGAGTTAACACTTATACAATTAGAGTAGGAGAAAGGAACATGAACAAGAGCATACCTGAAAAGCTTGCCGAGACAACGTTTCATAAACCTCAAGTGCCAACAGCCGAACTATAATTGGAATGATCAGACCATTGGCCCCAAGGCGTTTCACCAATCCCGCACACGCTTGCTTATCCTGTGCAAATGGTTTGCCCCTATGTTTGAACGAGAAAGCCCAGTTTCCTCGCGAGTTATCTTGCCTCTCAGTTTGGGAGCTTACTCCCTCCACGTTCTGAGGATCTGCAGCTTCATCCTTCTCTTCCTTCTCCTCACCCTCATCCTTATCATCACCACCTGCTCCAAGAAGACGAGGAAGCTCTTCATCAAACGTTTCTAAGCTAGGGTCTAGGGGCTCAACATCCCCAGTCATCTCTCCCAGCATTTGAGAGGTCATCGAAGTCCCACTTGTCAAAGCAAGTGGTGGAATAGATGGGTCGGTAACACGACCTTCCTCAGCAGGAACTTCCAGCTGCTGCTCATAAACATTTTATTGTTGTTGATGTTCCCTATTAGAAACACCTTCATTCACTGTCTGTCCCCCAGCAGGGACCTCCTCTCTCGAGCCTTGCTCTTCAGTTGGAACAACAGCTGAGTTCAGCTCTTCAGTCTCCTCGATTACTACCATCTCGCGAGAGTCTTGATCCCAGTTGGATCGTCGCTTTTTTCCTTTTGATCAGAGCAGGACAGGGATCTTTGCTACCCGTAGAACCATACGTTTGCTCAAGTTTCCTTTTTGAACTCGAGGCCGATTTCTCTAGATTGAAAGCATAATCCGCTATAGGTTTTGGGCGACCCATCCTTTTGATTTTCTTAATATGGCAAACTTTGAGGTCCCAGATGGCTGCAAAAAGAACAAGTCACAGTTAGACGAATACACATACAATTAAAAAGCAGATTCCTTTGTAACCTTACCAGAGTTGATGAATGGAATGCTATCTTGAATACGTTCACGAGTGAGCTGATTGATATGATAGGTTCCTGCTTCCCGAAACCTCTCAACGTCCTCAAGAAAGTTCGGCGGAAAGGGACCAGTGTTGAGATGCAGCTATGCAAATAACAACAAAAGCCGAGTTAGATTCATTAAACATTTTACATGTATTAGCTTGGCGGTCCTAGGTGGTATCTACCAAAGGTGTTTGTCCATTTCCTTTTCAGGATTCTTCCTACATCGCCGACAGATTCTAGGACAACCTTCAAAAAGAAGTATTTCATCTTCTAACCATGGATCTTGTCCCCTTGACCTACAGTTATCAACTTATATTGGGTTTGAAGTTGATGTAGACGAAGTCGGTGTTCAACTTTGTCCCCTTTTGCATAATCGGGTTATCGACGACATATTCTCCAACTACATGACATCGAGCTCCACGTTGACTCGTGAGCGTGAGCCATCAGGGCTATCATTTTTCTAATCGAAGGAGCAGATAGCTGTGAAATAGCAATCTTTCATCTCGCACAGTACGAGATCAGCAACGATTCATATAGACACACATAACCTTGGGGACAATCCCAGGGACGTTGATGTGGTTTAAGAATTAGAATCGGAATCCCATTGAAAAAAGGGAAATCTCGGACGAGCTCCCGAATCGATTTCTCTGAACACTTAGTAGGTGCAAGTCATGTCAGTTCGTCGTCTGGAGAAGCCCAATTTCCTTGAGGAGCTCGTTCTTCAAAATCTACCTCTGGTTCGGCGACACTCAGGTCGTCGCAAGAGGCTGAAGATTCATTAAATTTTACGCGGGAAGTGGACATAGCTTAAAATCGGGGAAATCACCGAGCTATTTGAGATAATCGCCGAGCTGAAAATTCTAGAGAGAGAAAGAAGAGAGAAGGGAGAGTGATTCTACCTGTGAGGAAATTCTGAAAAGTTAAGTATGAGAGTGAAGGTTTGGAGGGGTATTTATACCCTGGAGAAACGACGATTACCGAGGAGCAAAATCATTGCGCGTGGGAATCTATAAAGGTGTGACCTTCTAGCTTCCCCTACAAAAATAATTCGATAAAGGCTATAGGAGCATTTAGTGCACTTCAGCCGAAATAAACTTATTTTTAGAAGATCATTCGCCGACTTGTGAACTCGTCGCCGACCTAGGGGGACTAACTGTTGATACCAGGTGTAGCACCTGCCCAAAAAGCCCATTTCGACTTAAGGCCCAGATGGAAGCCGACATCGAGAGGAAGAAGGGGGGGCTTAGAAGGGCAAAACCTAGATGGGCCGATCTGACCAGCTGGGTCGTCCAGCTCGAAGACCATTAGGTTAATTTATGTAATTAGGGTTTTAAGCATCTATTTCTACTATAAATACCCATGTAATTACCCCTAAAAGGTATATGAAATTCTCCCTAAGATTACTCTAGCCTTTTGTCCACAAGATCAAAGACCTAGACCTAATTGTTAAATTTTGATTCAACAAGAAGCAACAAGAGATGATTTGGGAACGTACGGTAATTAAGGAGAGAGTATATCAACATTCAACGGAGGATTTGTCGTTAGGACGGAGTCGTAGTGCCAGCGCCAGCCCTAGAGGGAAGCTACAGAAGTAGCTGCTTGCGGCTCTAAACTAATATCATTAACATCGGCCAAATATTTCTAGAAAGATCTATTAATTCTATTGGTAGTAAGCTTGTATTATCTATATTAGGTCTGGGGTTCAACCCCGTTAATGCCATTATTTATTTTTAGTGGCCGTTTTTTATTTATAATAGTTTAGTGGTCCAAAATATTATTTTAACCTTTTACAGTTTTTTGTCATTTTTTATCAATTCGATTTAATATTATTTTTTTATTAACGTGTCTTCTAGAGATTAGCCTCTAACAAATCGGGACAATAATGGAGTTGCCTCGCTTATAATCTAGTACTAGTTTAATGTTCTACAATATTTAAAAATTATACTAAGTGCGAGAGCTGCATCTTAAAATTGTGGAAACTCGCCGATCCTTAGTGGCTTAGTGGGAAGTAAGTCCCTTGCCTTGGATCTTGGCATGAGTTCAAATCCCAAAGCGGAAACTCTGCGTGAATTTTGAAGATATATATATATATAGGAAAAAGGTGCAAAAAAAATTATGTAAGAGAAAAGTCCACCCAATAACATGAAACCGGAATCAGGTTTGATAGGACAAGCAACAAGAGATGATTTGGGTACTAGTTTTGTCGTCAGGTCGGAGTCGTAGTGCTTATGGCCACTAGTTTTCAAGATTGTAGTCGTAGACCTAAACCAAAATAACAGTACTGTTACCATAAATTCTATATGAATTCTCTGACAAATGTATTGTTTCTTAAATTTGTATGAAAGGCACGTAAGAATGTTAATATTTTGGCCTTTTCGGGGATTTTATTTTGGAGCTAGTTCTTTGAAATTTTGTAGCTATAACAATGTGTTTTCTTTTGTCAACAACTTTTTCAACTTTCAGGTACAACAAATATGTGTTATATTACGAGTTTCACTAAAGATACATCGTTTTTTCAAAGCCTTTCTTTGAAGGGGGAGTTGGTAACATATCTAGGTGTATATTTTTTTTCTTTACTGTCACTATCTTCAAAAATATAAAACTAAGCTGCGCTAAATTAGTGAAATCATAGAAATATTTATATGTTTACATAAATATTTATATATATATATATATATATATATATATATATATATATACCGGCATGATGCACAAAAGTTCGTTAGTGTATCCATAGGTACTCTTGAGCTTATAGAATATTGAATAGCTAACTTCCACTTTGTCCCCTTGTTGGTACACATCTTAATAGGATTATTCAGCTTCCACTAAGTAAATATGCAGAACAAAAATTATGGAGTAATATTTTTTAGGCCAAAACGAAAATTGTGGTGTAGTGGTGTGGTTTCCACTAAACATCTACGGCATCATAATATATCAGTTGTTGGCTCAACTTAAAAGAAAATATAAGCTTTTCATAACTAATAGGCTTGACTAAATTAAGGTGAGCCCAATAGGGATATACCAATGGAACGAACATGGCCAAAAAATAAACAAGAAATGGTTATTGGTCCAATGACTTGAAGTGATCTGTAAATTATGAAAATGGATATGGGATTCAGGATCAATTAAATTGTGTCACATCACAGTCAATGCTATGTAGTATAAAACATGGAATAGGTTGGTCCATCATTCACATCTCAAATTGCATATGTAGATTTTTTTTTTTTTTTTGGTCAACAATTTTTTTAACATTTTCATTTTGAANTTTTTATAACATTTTCATTTTGAAGATTTGAACTAGGGTGCATGAGGTTATGTTCGAGGATCATTTGCCACTAGGTTAAAGGCTCTCTGCGCATATATACATTTAATTTGAGACTTTGATTTGGAAGAGATCCGACTATTAGAGAAGGATTGAAAATCTTAAATTTAAATTCTAATAGGGATTCTTAAAAATACTACAAAAAAATTAGGTACATTCCAAAAATACCACATCTAAAATATGTTAAATAAATACCACAAATTTGAAACAGCTTTACAATTTTAAATTTAAATCTTAAATCCCACTAAACTCTGGCTCCTTCAAAACTAAACCCTAAATTCTATTTAATGAAACCAGACCCAAAAATTTAAATTCTAAATACTTAAAATTCATTTTTTATGTTTGTGGTATTTTTATATAAAAAAAATTCAATGGTATTTTTGGAACTTTTGGAAGTGTGATATTTTAGAAATTTAAACATCTTTTTAATGGTATTTCAAAGAATTTATAGTCCTAAAATGTTGAAATATACTTTAGAAAATAGAACTCAAGATGATGAGAGCTTAATAATTTACTTATGACAAATTAAGAATTTGTTTTAGTCAAATGATATTGTTTTATACCTTAACTAGATGATATCCCGCACTCTAAACTCCACCACCTACGGGGATCTTGGTTCCCGTATTTGGGCAGCCTCTGACCAGCTGCTCATTACTCGCAACCAGGTCCTCTCTCACCTTACGGAGAGTTCGATGCAAGCAGAGGACGACGCTGCTCGCACATGGCGTACTTTTGAGGAGCGTCTATACCAACAAAAATCAAGAATAAGTTGGCTAAGTCATGGAGAATAAAACATGGCGTTCTTTCATCGTGTGACCAAAACTCGTTGTAACGCCCCGATTCGGAAATTGAACCGACACGTCACGCCTTATTCTCGGGAACTGACTAAACCGGTAATCCGGTCCAGTCAACGCCCGAGTCAGGACCCTCCAACCCGAAGGTTAGAGTTATGGAGATTTCGCAGGATCGGTTCGATTGAATAAATACATGTTTATTAAATTAATGGTATAAATACGAAGTTATAAATAACATAAAACAACTAAACCGAATAAAACAGTTAAATCAGATCAGACCAAAATATAATACAAATACGCGGAAGATATTACATAAAATAATATTACAAACCAATTGTAAAATAAAACTTAATTACACATACGTATAGCCGGCCTCTAGTCGTCCCGCGCCCCGAACACAGAAGGAAACCCTAACGTAGGGTTACCTGAAAAGGGGAAAGGAAAAAGGGGGAATGAGTAACTCTAAAAGTTACTCAGTGGGTGCCAGCCCACACTAACATGCACACCATACCGGAAATCCCAACTCGAACCTCACGGAACAATCACATGTCCCGGTATAATCAACAACATATGAATGCAACTTACAATGTCAAACATCCCAAATACGCTGGCACGTAAGGGTTTGATATATTGGCTATTAAGATAGCCAATACCAACGATTCAATAACATCAATCATAAACCAAATAATAAAACCAAATTACAACTTAAAACCGAATGGGCCCGTATATCGATTTCTCCCTTCAAACACCGGGATTGCCAATGGAAACCACAAAGAAATCCATCGAAATCCCTTGTCGGTTTTCCCTAACCTGGAAAACACCAACCTAGGTATCACGCTTAATCCGCGTGATACCCGACACCCCGTCGGGTGTTGCCCGGCCAAGGTGGTCAACCAAGTACTCTCTCTGGGCCATACGTCCATACACTTCCCGCAGGGAGGACCTACATACAGGAGAAACCGTTATTCCAAATCCAAATTAAAAAAAAACTTTTATTCAGAAAACATAACATCACAGGCACGCAGCTAAAATCGATAAAACACAATGGCCCTCACGCCATAAATCTGAATCTTAAATCCGATTTCAATCACATACAATAACTTAGGTATCACAATACCATTACCGACCCTAATTCTGATCCATTTTATTAATCCAAATTAACATTCATCTCATAGCAATTTTTAACATCAAACAAAGCAATCATTCATAGGCCCGCAGCCATTTCTAATCTTTCCTACGTTATTCCTCGTTTTAGTGTTTTTGGATTTCTATAATTAGCAAAAAATCCTCGGCATTGGGCCATTTTCATATTATAAGTCCAATCCATTAATTAATCAATTTTACAAAATTATATATTCACACATTACGATTATTGGCTTCGAGGCTATTTCTCGGTTCTATCCCGATCCATTTTTATTAATCTAGTTTCATGCATTTGAAAACTATATTCGAAGGTAAAAATCAATCAAATTCCGGGACCCACCTCGACTCCCGCTAAAAGGATTACCCGAGCTACCCGCAACCTCGAATACCCACAATGACCGATAAATCCGAGTGACCACTAAGACCACCATAACCACCAAGACCTCCTCTACCTCCGGTGAGATGCCGCCGCCAACTGCCTACTCACCGCCGCTTGCTCTTAACTCTACTGCTCGCGGATCCGGATCTGGCAGTGGCAGTAATGCAACTATAACTTAATGAATAATAAACGGAAATTGGTTCTGCTTTCGGCTATGGCTTAAGAAAAGAGTTAGGAAAACGCTCACCAAGTTTTGCTTCAATCTGAGATGTTTAGGGTTTCCAAAATCAACTTCTTCTCCAACTGGTCTCGGATTCGCACTATAGAAAACAGTCCCAATGAACTGATCATAACTCA
>OVBE01011766.1:0-13908 GCA_900406425.1 Iberis pinnata
CACCTTTCGACGCATCTAAACTCTTTTGTAACTTTTCTCCGTTGTAAAGCGCGTCGATCCTATCGACGCGCCTCTTCGTTGATATAAAATCTTTGTCAAGTACGAACTCAATCTTCGGAATAACAATCCAGGATCCAACANTCAGTATCAATGCGTAAATGAAACAGAAAAAAACTACAATGAATTATTGTGAGTCTTGTGTTCATTGAAACACCAAACTCTAGTCTAAAAAGAGAAACAACTCGAAAACAATGGTGAGAAATCAGAATTACGGAGATGATAAGAAGAAAATTAACAAATTCACTCCAGCTGTTTTTTTCATGCGTTCCTCTTTCCATTTATTGATCTCCACGTGTCCCTTATTACTTTTCCTGTATCAGTAAATGAAGGTGAGAAACGTTGTTGTGTCGCTTTGTCTTCCCATTCAATCTCTTTTCTCCATTCACCATCATAATGTATGACAAATTCTTCAACATTGTTGACGCTTTTAGAATTCAATGGAAGTTTTCTCAACTTATCACAACAACCGAATATTGAGATACGTTTTAGACGTTGAAAAGGCAGAGCCTTCCAGTAGATGCTCGTTAGTGCTGGCACATCATACAAGAATAAGGTTTCTAGTTTCTGAAAAGGAATAAGATTACATGTCTCCTTTTCTAAATCACTCGCAGCTTTTTCTTTGCTTATTATCTCCTCTAGTTCCTCTAACCTACAAAGCTTAAGCTCAACAAGGTTTGGAGCGAACAGCAGCCACATCAAATCCTTTAAACCATTACACGCTAGCAGATTGACAATAGAGAGGTTTGAGAAGCATAGAGTTGATATATTTTTGTTCCATGGTGTCTTCTCTATCTTTATCTCCAACATTCCACAATTACATATGGAGACTTGATGGAGATTATCCATGTTTGGCAGACAAAATACACTTGTTGATTTTTTTGAAGGCTCCTCGATAGAAACTTGTTGAATACATATGCCTACCCTAGGATAATTTAACAATTCCCCAACCAAACTTGACAAGATGCTTATGCTTATAAACTCTAAATGTTCTAAAAGCTGCAACTCCTTCATTAGGCTCATATCTAGACGCTGTCTGGAATGTTCTAGTTTTAATGTTCTCAAACTCCGCAAATTTGATATCCCGTGTAAACTCTCAAGTTTTTCCGTCCTCTCCAAATACAAATGTATGAGCATTTTCAACTTCTGTAAACCAACAGGTAGTCTCTTTATATTTGTATGTGACAAGTTAAGGTATTTCAGAGAAACCAAAATTGACATTTGTTCCGGCAACTCACTGAGCCTGAAATTCTTTGATAAATCCAAAACCAGTAGCTTAGACATAGACCGAAAGAATTCACCTGAGATGGTTACCAATTTATGGTTATCTTGAAGGAGGAGAGTCGTGAGTTCAGGATAGACAAGGTTCTCTGATAACTTTTCAATCTCATTTTCCATCAAAGACATCCTTCTCACATCCTTCCAATCCTCGTCTTTAGGTACTTCACTTAACCCAACACCAGCTAGTACTATACATCTCTCTTGATTAGAGGTTATCCATATGGCCATCTCCCTTACCACATCATGCATTCTCACATATTTACCGTCATCCAATAACAAACACGCGCGGATTAGGGTCCCCAATATCTCATAACCTTGGTTTACTCTCCATTTTCGACCTTCTTTCTTTTCATCTGTGAATCCCTCACTTATCCAATACTCTATCAATCCCTCTTTTTCAATCAAATAATCTTCAGGAAACAAAGAGCAATAGAGGAAACATGATTTCACATGCTCCCCATTTAAATTATCATAGCTAAACTTCAGAATCGGAAGAATCTTGTCTTCCATGCCTGGAAATTCTCTGACATATGACTTCAAAACATCAATTGCCCGTTGCCACTCTTGTACTGTGCTTTTACACGTCATACTTTCGCCAATGACACTAAGTGCCAATGGTAGGCCTTCGCATTTTCCAGCGACCTCTTTCGCGAGTTTGGGAATGTCAGGGTGGCTTTCCAAAGTGGTTTTCCCAACTCTCTCTTTAAACAACTCCCAGGCTTCGTCGGGATCAAGACAATTGACTTTGATTGGGTCATCAACCCTCATCCACCCACATAAATCTTGAGTGCGTGTAGTAAATGCTACTTTGCATCCATTTTCTATATTTGGATACGGGACTCCAATCACATCTAAGCTCACTTTCTCCCATATATCATCCAATAACAACACAAACTTCCTCTTCCTAAGAGCGTTGTGGATGTCGCGAGCTCTTTCATTCTCGTTTCTCTCATTCCACTCTTCTCCCGTAATGCCTAGTTTCTTTGCGATGCTCTCTTGAATCTTATGGACTGTTGTATTTTTAGACACCACAACCCATATCACAAAATAAAATTCGTCACATCTTTCTAAAAACTTATTGTTGATCTGTGTGAGAAGGGTGGTTTTCCCTACTCCACCCATACCATACAGACCCACCATCCCAACTTTTTCTTCCATGAGACGGTTCCACACCTTTTCGAGCATTGTTTCTTGACCAACAATTGTGGGTTTAATAGGCAAGTACTCTTCAACCTCAGCTATAGGAACTGCAACAGTCACCGCATCAAACTTTCCTTCTAAACTAAGATGCTCAACATCTCAATAACCTTTTTCCCATAACGGTAGCTCAATTTCAAATCTTTAGAGCAAACACCACATAGACACAATCTTTGGATCTCAAGTTTACTAGTAGCAAGAAGATCATTATAATGGTTTTCGATAGTTAGGATACTTGTAAGCCATACCTGGACTTGACAAAGCCTTCGACGACGCCCAGTGAACTCTTCTCTGTTTACCTTTTCTTGCACATCACCTCGCTCCGCCTTGAGCTTTTCCATGGCTTTCTCGAGAGACTCTAGATTCTTGGCAAGGTTATGAATATAACTACTCTTAAGGCATAACCATTGAGAAACTTGATTAACCATTTGATCTAAAGAAATTGAGACTGAGAAACATCCTCCCATTTTTGTACAAGAGAGAGGGCATACTAAAACAAGAAGCTAAGCATTGCTTATTATAAGGAAGAATAGATGAGGTAAACTGATTGAATAATAATGCCTCCGTAAAAGCAATTAGAAATAAAAAAAAAGACTTTTGCTTTTAAGTGCAATAAAAAAAGACTATATACATTAAAGAAACCAAAATATCTAGTCTTCTTTCTAAAATGGTCCCCCACCCCATTATTACATATGAAATGTGCGGGTTAGTTTACTATAGTTACTGCTAAAATAAAAATTTAAGTATATTTGCGAGTTAATTTTTTTCTTAAGTTCGATAATCTTTTATTCTTCTAAAATACCATAATTTTATAAGCTCTTTTTCGCATCTCATAGAAACAATCATGTAAGAATATAGATAGAAGTTGAGACATTCTAAGAACTATAAGACATAAATAATATTATATCGATATGTTACCAATTTTTCTATGATGCTTGTCTGCAAACCATGTAGTCTTCACGTTGATTTCCTGCCTTTAAATCAAACTTTTATAGTTTTGAAAAAATCTCGAATTTTTAGTCTTTCTATCATTTCTAGTCACATATATAAATCCATAGTGACAAAGATTAACGTATACAAATTTCCAATACTCATTTAGCTGCACCAAATATCAACAGTCGAATGGGAGTGGCAAAGACGATAATGAATACGACTATTAACTTAAAATTGAGCCTTTAATATTAGACCATAACTTTGATAATATAACATTAGGTCGCATCTTTCCCGTGATCTCGGAGTTTTGTGCTAGCGTTTGGTTGTAGCTATTTTGGTATAATTTTCTGAATTTTTTGTGCATGTGTAATAGTTTATTTTCGGTCTTCCGCTTTCTTTGTATAATTTTTGTTTTTCTATCAAAAACCGAGAAGGTGAAATAACATTTTAACATTTACACCCAAAAAAAAGGAAAGTGTGGGTTTGCAACAATTTTCTCATAAATTTTGGGAACATGTTTCATATATCAAGTTGTTATGTTATTGTTATAGCAAAATACTTGTCTCTTCTTAACTTCTATATCTTGTCAAGTGTCAACATTTTACTAATTATAAGATACTAAACACTACATATCACATTATATAGTAGACCTTTAAATGACTCAATTTTCTCGTTTCCAAAAATTAAATATAATTTATTTAGTATATTATTTAAACTTATGGAAATCATAAAAGTGTGATGAGGTGGTAGCATGAGAGGAGAGAACATACTCCCTGATTAAATAATAGAATTATGGAATCGTTACAAATATATATGTAAGAACTTTTTTTATTATTATGACCAGGGAGTTCTTGGCCGAAACCCGTACATCTCCCCACGACGACAACATCACCAACGACTCCCTAGTTACATAACTCTCTTTTAGAAAGCAGCATCTCCCATCGTAAATCGAATCCAGGAGCACAATATCACCAACGACTGTGCTTAAACCAACTGAGTCAACTCATCGTTGGTACATGTAAGAACTATTATAATATCAAAACCACTATTCATGTCTCAAATTCAGAACGAAACAAACAAACAAAATTCTTTGTTTTATTGTTTGATCCCGTAAACTACTATTACCATAACGCCGAACCATTTCACAATCTTCAATTAACCAGACTTAGGACTTAGATCACAAAACAATTTGAGTTTGGTATCACCCTATGTTTCCAGAAGTATCCCCTCAACTACATCCACTATTCTTTAGTTAACATGGTTTTATATCCAAGATCTCCTGATTACAAAACTGAATCTCCTGAAAATCTCTAACAACATCCCTCGATGATGTGTCGTGCATTGCGCAGGATAAGTTTAATAACAAAATATTATTGTTTAATATTTTTAAAACGTTTGTTTATAGTTTAAATTAAATCTATGATATAGTTTAATCTATCTTATAGGATAGTGAAAATTAGAAATATTATTAACATAAATTTTTAGTTATTACAAATTTAAACTATATTCTATTTTTATCATGTTAAAGTTTTTAAACTTAAATTTATTATTTAGTTCATGAATTAAATTAAATTTAAATATTTTAAAAATAAAATATTTACTATATATTTTTATGTTATGCTTGTTGTGGTCCAAATATTAATGTAACAAAAAATTTTATGTTATGAAATACATTAGGGTTAACTTGTGGAGTACCTTTTGTTTCAGTAAATTAGCTCAATATACATATTTTTGTATAATTAGATTGTTAGGTAATATTATGCAAGGGATATCTCCACACAGCTCTTGTGTGCAGTCTACTCGCGCAAGTGTGCAGTCCACTCGCGCAAGTGTGCAGTCCACTCGTGCAAGTGTGCAGTCTACAGTACTTCATGTCTTTCTCTCTCTTGTTTGTTTTTTTCCACCCATTTCATTTGTTTTTAAAGATTAACATTTTAATTCAAACAATCAAATTATAAAACCTTACTTAAAAACACACAAATTTTTTTATGAATCTAACATGACTAAAATTATTTAAAACGGATTTATATTTGTTAAATGGTGAATAGTAAATTTTTTAATACAATATTAACCCAGGAATAGTCGGACTACTGAACATAATAGTCGGACTACTAGAAAAAACAGAAACCCAAAACCCTAAATATAAATCCTAAACCAAAAATATAAACTAAAAACCCCCAAAATATAAACATAATAGTCGGACTACTGAAAAAATATAAACCCTAAACCCCAAATATAAACCCAAAATATAAACATAAAATATAAACTCTAAACCCAAAATATAAACCCAAAACCCTGAAATGTAAACCTAAAACCCCAAAATATAAACCCAAAACACCAAAATATAAACCTAAAACCCAAAATATAAACCCAAAACCCCAAAATATAAACCTAAAATATAAACCTAAAACCCAAAATAAAAACCCTAAACCCAAAAATCAAAAGACAAAATATAAACCCAAATCTAAATCCTAAACCCCAAAATCTAAACCCTAACCTCAAAATTTAAACCCTAAACCCAAAATATAAACCCTAAACCCAAACATATAAACCCTAAACCCAAATTTCACAATTCATCCAATATTTTTCTAAACCCAATAAAAACAGAAAATTTCAAATATTAAATAACAAAATGTTACAAATAAAACACATATTTTTTCTACATATAACATGACTAAAATTATTTAAAATGGACTTATATTTATGAAATAGTGAATAGTGTCATAAACTCTAAAATAAAAACCAAAAATACAAAATATAAACCCTAAACCACAAATCCAAAATATAAACCCTAAACCCAAAATATAAATCCTAAACCCAAACATCTAAACACTAAACCCAAACATATAAACCCTAAACCTAAATATATAAATCTTAAACCCAAAATATAGATCCAAATCCAAAATATGAACTCTAAACTCAAGAAATAAATTATGGTAGTCTGTACACCAGAAGATGGTTCGTATATTCTGGAAAGGGAAATGAAAAAAATAAGCAAGTGAAAGAGAGTGAAAGTAAGAGAGAGAAAGGGTAAAATTGAATTAATGAAAAGTTGTATAATAAACCTAGGGAGTAGATGTCATTTTGTTAATGATAAGGTATGTTATTATTATGTAATGCAATTACCCAATACATTATTACATCTAAGTTTCATAAATATAAAATATTCTAGTATTTTGTTATGAGTGATTTGATTATTGATTTTAACCCAAAAAATTGAATTAGTTAAAATAAAATTTTAAATTAGATGCCTATCAACAAAAGTTTTAATGTTATAATTTATCATTTATATTATGTTATTAGTCCACTACCCATTTTTGCATTTGATGTGATTTTTTTACAAAAAAATAGATTATATAATATATGTCTAAATTTTAAATTTTAGATCATGACATATGTAGAAAAGGAATTTATTATTAATTTAATATTATATAACTATTAGTTTTTATTTTCAATAAAAATATGAAAAATAAAAAGTATAAAATATAAATAAATATATGTATAATATAAGTGGATATCTAAATTTTTTATTAGAGATGTATATCATTAAATAAATCAATTTTTTAAAAGTAATTACAATAAATATATCAAATTAAACTTAAAAATAAGCTAAAAATCTCAACAAAAAAATAGTAATGTGGAACCGCCACGTAGGATTAAAATGCTTCTCTTTTAATATATTTAAGATATTCAAGCTTCCTTATTAGAGATAATATCATTAAATATATCAAATTTAGAAAATAAACAATAATTACAATAAATGCATCAAAATAAACTTAAAAATAAATTAAAAGTCTAAAGAAAAAGGAAAAACGCCACATAGGACTAAACCTTTTAAATATTTAAGATATGGAAACTAATACAAGAAAACATAAGATGAGTTTCTTTAACCTCATGATTAATCCTCTCTTTGGTTGTCTTTGTAGAACTCGAATTGGTTGCTCGTCTAAGACTTCTTTGTTTTTCACCTCTTGGGGATTGTTCGTTATGTATCTGTTGCATCTGGATCTGAATACAAATGCTTAAATGTTGTTTGTTTGATCACTTTAAAATCAGTAGTCAAATGCAGCATCTAGATGTCGAGATGCTAAAATATAAAAGATCTAGATATTTGAGATGCTGGAAACTGGGAGTTTGGATTCAGCATCCCGACATCTCAAATGGTAAACGACAAAAGAAAATTTGAAAGTACGTTTTTCAGTCAAAAAAATGCAGAAACGGTTTTTCCACCAAAAAAGTGAAAATGTATTTTTTAACCGAAAATAGGAAAACAAATTTTCTTGAAAATAACATATAAACAGCTATTTTCCACCAAAATAAAGAAAACAATTATTTCCACCAAAAAATGAGGATTTGAGTTTTTCTGCAACAAAACACATAAACAATTTGAGTTTACTCTCACTAAGTATGAATGTAAGCCAACTATTTGAAAATCAAATGTCCACACCGACCCTCATGATTTCACAGTTGAGCAGCTTAAGCCTTAGAGCATCTCTGATGTCTCTACATTTTAGCATTTTAGCGGTTTTAGGAAGTCATTTAACATCATTTTAGGGTCCTTTAGTTGTAAATATGTTGCATCCATAGACTTTATTAGTAAGTTTGCATATTTTAGAAAGTTTTACATTAGCACTTGCATACATATGCATTTTGGAGATTTTTCAGAACTTTTAGGAGCTTTCAGAACGTTATGGCGAATTTGGAGAAGGAAAGGAAAATGCGCGGGGTGGAACCAACTCAAGCGTAGCTAAGTCAAACTCGACCAAAAATTCATGCCGCGCCCAAGCCAAGTACCTTAGCCATGCTCCGCAACGCTTCGGCAACTTTCAACATTGAACTACCCGCAACGTCCAACTCTCCTCGATCGAGCTAAGGACTTCACGCCTCGATGGACCAATAAATTGGCTCGATCGCAAAACAACTCGGCTTAATCTCATCTTTGGCTTGATTACCATCGAGCCAAGTGATCGAGCCACCTCCACTTCGGCTCGATCATGCATCTTCACGACTTGATCGTCCTAGCCGCAACCTCGTCCGAACAGCCCGATCATCTTCTCTTGGCACCTCGATCCCGCGATCGAGACAAGACAAAGCTGGCTCGATCACATACACCCATTTTGCCTCGATCACATCTTCTACATGGCTCGATCACATCACAAACGAGCCAAGAAGCTCCGACCCGACCAACTTCGAATCACGATGGACCAGAACCAAGACCCAGTTTATTGCCTTTTGTATCTTATGCGTTTTGGGCTTTTATCTGAACACTATAAAAAACCTTAAACGCCTCCGTTTCGAGGATAATCTTTCTTTTTTCATTTTTAGCTTTTGTCTTAGGTTTTATTTTCTCTCTTTTTTGTTCTTGATGTTCTTCATGTTCTGAACCCAGATTTTGCTTAAGTTTATGTTTATCTTCTGTTTTCTTCATTTTCATGTTTAGATTAGGACTGTGAACTATTTTGTGCATGTTGATCTACATTTTTATGCTTTTAATCTTGTTTTTAGCTTGATATCTTCCTCTGTTTTCGCTAATGTTCCATTGACACTCTGTTTTTCTGGGTTAGTGTTCTTGGTGTTCATCATCCTTGACTTTTGATCTTCATGTTTTCCTTAGTAGCTATGCTTTCCTGTTTTACTGATTTCGCACCAAACATGCGTAGTGTATAGTTACCTTATAATCATGAGGATGGGGTAAACTAATGTTGATGTCCTGTTCTTCCTAAGTGCCTAAGTTGATTTTCATCTAGATCCCTTCTGTTTCATTGCTCTTCATGTTGATTTCTTTCTGATCAATTGAAATATGATTTTAGGTATTTCAGCACTAAGAAGGTGTTCAATGAAATGTCTGAACATGGTGATTTAAGAGATTTGCACATCCTAGCCGTTAGATGTTTAAGGTGCTTATTGGCTTTAGTAGATTGGTTCCTCTTGACTGCTTAGTAGTGTACCGTTAACGAGAGTTAGGTCTGGTCATTGCTTTGCTTGAAACCATTTACCAAGAAATTGGATTTGGTTGCATATGAATATGCTGTCTAGGGGTTAGCTCATTGTTTGAGGTATGTTAGTTGCTTAGGTAGTTTAGGAAGGATCTATAGTCAATTACCCTTGTACTCAGGAACTGCTTCCCACTTGATTGCATCTTTACCCATTTTACTTTCTTGTTGTTTATGCTTAGTATCTGCCAACGCATGTTAGTATTTGTTTCATGTTTTTTGTTTTAGTTTTCTGCATGTTTTGTTTGTTTATGACTTGTTAGTAAAACTCTCATTCTTATATTTAATTTGAAATAATAGTTCCACTTACATCCAGATTGTTAGCATCACACTCATTTGGATTGACAACCTTATCCTATACTACAATAACATGTTTGTGTAGATAAGAAATTGATCTCAAAAACAAGACCGATTTATCTTGTTATCAATCTCCAACCCACCTCTATTATAGAGTAAAACTTTATTTTAGAGTGGAATCTTCTCCAACCCAACTCTATTTTCCACTTTGTAATGGAGTTTTCACTTTTCCACTCAATAAATGGAGTAACCCTAACCTCCACTCTCTTTTGGAGTGGAACTTTTTTATTTGCAAGATGATCCTTTAATTGTTATATCTTTTCATATTTTGTTAATTAAATTATTATTTTCGTTTTTAATTCATTAAAATAAAATAACAATCAATAATTTAATAAATATATAATAAAAAAGGAATAACACCAATAAATCAAAGATAAAGAAGCCCATACATCACTTCAAAATGCTTTGATTGATCATTTGTGGAAAAAATACACAAATGATAATAATTGAATCAAAATTATGTAATGTTTTAATATATGATGTAATTCTATTTAGTTATGTCATAAATTTTTTTAAAAAAATAATATTATAAAATTTTATTATTTTCAAAACTTCAAAAAAATTGGGGTCATTTTGTAAATTTTACAAATATAATATACAATTAACAATTAATTTAAAAATGAGAATAAAATATATTTAGAATATTCTTTTATAGAATAGAAAATAAAATAATGGGTTGGAGCAAAACTCAACTCTACTTTAAAATTATTTTATAATAGAATGAAAAATAGGATAATAAGTTAGAGATGCTCTAACCACATATGACTAGTATACTCCATAAAATGCGAGATGTCACTGTAGATGGGAGTTATAATTGCGTTTCGGTTAATGTGTCTTCTTCAGTAGGAACAATTACTTGAGTTATATTAATAATCATAAAGAAAAAAATGAACACAAATTAGTTAAGAAAGACTCCGATTAAAAATAAAGAGGGCAGGGCACTAAAAGTAACGAATACGAGTTTCTAGATACATGCATGATCACTTGCTACGCCAACACAACACGGTTCGCCCTAATTATCTCTCAGGCTCTAAAATCGAGAAAGCTGCTTTAACATTTTTCTCCGGCGCCGGCGGTGTTTCTGTCCATTGGCGTCGTCGTTTTTTCTTCAATTTCTGTCTTGTTGTCTACCTTTCAGTCTTTTCTTTTTTTTCTTTTGAATCGTTTTCTCTTCATCTGACGGCGGTGCTTAACCTTGGCTCTTGCTAATGACATATCGCCGTCTCCTTTCTGGCACTGGCTCGGGTCTTTCTGGTGCTTCATCTTCACTCATGGATAAAATCGTGTCCCTCTCCAATCGAGATCTGCTTTCAAATCCAGAAAGAAGACCCATATTTCACAATCAGATTTGGGTGGAGGGAGCATTGAAGTTGCGCTTAAAGGAGTGTATAAAGAATTTAACCAGAGAGATGGATCTGCTCCTGTCTTCGTCTACTCGGATTCACCATAGCTCCTCTGGTCCAATTTTTTCAAAGGCTTCTCCATCGAGAATCCCTCTTTTCAGCAACGGCCTCAATTCAAGTTCTCACATGGAACTCTCGCGTCGTCAACCGTCAACACAGCTGTTTGGAGCTAGCTCCCATCTCCCTCCTCTGTCGTGCTTCAACACTTCTCGCCATGTCCCTCGTTCTGAAACAATGGCGATGGTAGAATGGACTAGCCACAAGGAACTGAAGCAAATTGTATGAAACATATCTCGGGAGGTCTCCGATGAACCTTTCAAAGCTTATTGCACCTTGTCTAGAAAATGTCAACCACCTAGCTATTCTGTCAGAACAGATTCCAAAGGCCCAACTTATGAAGTCAATGGAGAATTTTGTCGGACCACTCACAAAATCCCTAGTTTCCAGATTGACCAATACGTGCGGTATCACGTTAAGAGTCACTTGCAACTGGTTATTTCTGATGAGGGCTTGCTGAGTAAACGAAAGGAATCTACAGATGCTCTCAGGTGTGTCTCTATCGATGAAGCACGGCCATTCTCATTTACCGTGGTACAAGCTTCACGAAGAACCAATCCTTTTACCAGTGAAGAATTTAATTATCCCAACCCTCTAAAGCTTAATTTCCTCTATCTACCAATGTTGATATTCAATCAAAATCAGAATGTTAAAGACATGCGATATCATGCCTTTCAACTTACCGTTTTTGTTGAGTTTGAATTGGCTAGTATTAGAGTATTATGTTTGTCTATGTTGGACAATTGTGATGGTTACTCAAGGGTATGTGGTTATGCGATTGAGAAGTTTATGTCTCATGTCGCTAATCATGCAAATCTATGGTTTGTGATCACAAGTTGGGTTGAAGGTATGGTGGCAGTTAAGTTTTTATGTCTTACTGGCAGTCCTTTAGATAAACTTTTTTTAGGGATATCTAGTCAATTTTTCTCTTGCCATGACAAAGAGAGATCACGTCTATCATCATCGTCTTTTAATGAAAGATCTATATTGCCCTTATTCCTCTCTTGGAGAGTTATTGTCTCGATAAGAAGATGAATCCCCCTTCACACTCCTTCTCATCGAGAAGATTCCTTTCTCGGTATCTTATGCCGGAGAAATGCTATTTGTCCAAACCATTTTGCCATCTTATGTAAAGGTTTTTACGAGACCGAAAGATGCAACAAATTTCAATGTGATAAAGTTTGTGGTTGTGGATTGTTTGCAAAAGACACCTTTCAAGGTGACTCGCCCATGTTTAGCTAAGGAAGATGGTTCGAACCTTAAGTCTTCCACAGATGTGAAGCTGCTTAGTCTCTTTGAACATGGCGCTACCGGTTCATCAAACGTCGTCAAGCTTGTGTCTCTATCCTTATTATATGTTATGTTTTTTATGTTTATTTGGGCCTTTGAGCCTTTAGCTCGGGTTATGTTCGAAGCGGTTTATCTCTATGTAAACGTTTAAATTTGGAATGAAACATTAGTGCACAAAAAAAAAGATAGATGCATGATCTATCTATTATCAGTAACCAACATTTATTTATTGGATCATGTGATACTTAAAGCATCTTCAAATGCAATACTTAAAATTTGAAGTATAATATTCTTCAAGTTTGAGGTATTATGTATTTTTCTTCAAAAACAATACTTCAAATTTAAGATATCAAAATGTGTATTTTGCAATATTGTACATATTTTTATTTATCATTACAAAACAACCTATAACTTGTAGACAAATATAAAATATTCATCCTTTAATTATTAAATGCAGTATCTATACTATTAATTGGAAATAACTATTAAAAAGTAACGTTATTATGGTAAACAATTACATAAAATGTCGTTTAAAAAAGTCAATTAAACCACCAACTTTCAAATTTAGGCTATTTTAACCACAAACTTTTAAGTAAGTCGTTTAATACACTAATTTTTTGTTAAAGATCATTTAAAACACAATTTTTCTGACTTTTCATAATTAAACACCAAGTTAGTCAACAGTTAAATATAACTAACGGGGTTAATTAACGACGTTAACTTATTAAAACAATAACGTTTTGTAAAGAGAAGACGATGTGTTACTTGTTATTAGGGTTATGAAATTGTCAAATTCAATCGACGAAGAAGAGACAGTTAGGGTTCTTAACCGTATGTATTTTGACAGTTAGGTTCGTTTGCGTTGCTCAATCCCAAGTCTTGGTACGTCCAGTTTGAATTTTATATTAATAGTGCGTATATGTCTTAGGGATTTTTTGCTCTTTTGTTGTGTCTTATCTTTGAATTTTACTTTTGCTAAGTTGAGTCTCTGTTAGCTAGGGTAAGTGTTTTACGCTTTTTTTTTGATGGGTTTGTCATTGGTGATGAATAATCGATTGTGTCTCCTCTATTCATGAATCTTGTTGACTTATGGGTTCTCTCGTATGTTTACGTGATTGCTCTTTCAAATTTTGTGCACCGACGAAACCAATACAATGTTATAGAAATTAACGAGACGAACTACATTTTTTTAAAAAAAACATCTATATAACTTTTTTTGTTTTGTTAATTCTAGTAATGTCTAACATAAGGCCAAAGCTTCCTACACGTCGGGGTCAATCACAAAAACTAAGAGATCATGATGAGCATGAAAATGTCAGTGTTGGTGTTGTTGATCGTAT
>OVBE01011767.1:0-13903 GCA_900406425.1 Iberis pinnata
TAATGAAGAAATTTAGAGAGAAATAACAAAGTCGAATTGATTACGCTGAAAAAGTTATGTGATTTTGTAAATACCATAGCATTTTTTTGTATTATCTGCAATAGTAAGTGACGAAACTCACTAAAATTTACGCGCCTACGTATTTTTGTTTCTCGGGAATGTAACAATAGCGTCCAAAAAAATGAAAAGCTATGGATAAAACCCGTGTCCATTTACAATAGCAGTAACACAAAAAACGTTATCCTGGTACGCTATAGATAGTCATATTTCTTGTAGTGGTTGTAGCTTTGGATTCCACCGCAGGATCATCGGATTCTCCGATGAAGTCTGCAGCTTCGCGACGACGGCTAGAATTTTGTTGGGTTCTCCAACAAAATCTAGAGCTTTTTTCTAGTGGGTTTTTCTAGTTTTTTGAGCTAGGTTGGGGTCTGAAAATGTCCATTCCAAACTTGTTAGATTTAGGCGTTTAGCTTGGGTCTGTTTTTTGTTTTGTTATATTCGACTTAATGTTTTGTATTAGGGCTTAACTGGAAATATTAATATATGAACTTTTTCCAAAAAAACTTGCATATATATATATATATGTATAGAAATTCATTCTCAAAATTAAGTGGGTGTTTTTTTAGTGTCTGATAGTTACGTATGACTTTTATGCTTTATAAATGTGGATAATATTGTACTTATTAAATTATAAAGCAGTTTGATGGAGAGTATATTTTTTTAATTGACTATTCATTTATATATATGTATATTATCATTAGATCGAAAAAATCCAATATATAATTAATCATGAAGTTTAGCAAATTTATGGAATCGGATTCGAGAGAAAAAAGTATGAACCACATATCACATGCATGTAAGTAATGCATTCACTATGATATGTAAAATCAGACTATTTAAAACACAAGTGAGAGTGACTTAAAATGTCGACACATCACATGTAACCAATGCATTCACTATATTAAATCATCACTTCTTCTTATTTGATGGAGAATAGTGAATAGACATTGGCATGTTTCATGTTTAACTATTTAGGGGAAAATAACTTAAAATGCTAAATCTGGACCACTTAAACACACAATTCTGATCTAAAGTTCTGTATTGTCTTTATATTATGAAGTAATATTTTATGTTTCATTGAAAGATTTTAGAGGGAAGAAAAAAAATCTCACACACAACTAAATTGAAAACATTTAATTGGAACTATAAATTATTAGATGATGATGATGACGATGACGACGACTTTGGTACTTTTTGATAAGGGTGATGGTGATGATGCACATTATATTGGTGATAGAGATAGTGATAATCATGATGGTGTTAGTTTGATGTTGATAAATTCATGATACCAAAAGTTTTGTATTTTGTTATAGGTTTTTTTTTCTTTTTTTAACAACAAAAGAGCAGATAAATAAAAACTAAAACATAGTAGAAAGGGTCGGACACCAATTCGGTGGTGACATACTAACAAATGATGATAACACGTTTTGATCTCTGGCAAGATGGTCCGCGCATGTATTCCAAGTCCTCATCCGATGCACCACTTTAAATGGGGCTAGAGTCTTCATCTGAAGGATATCTGCTGATTCTGCTGCAAATACTGGTCATTCTTGTGGATTTTGGAGGAGGTTTACTAAGTCAGTTGAATCTGTAACGAAGACATCACATGATCTACCTAGATTCAAAAGACATTTGAATGCCCACATAAATGCTAGTAGTTCTGTATGAAGAGGGGACCTACCACATCGGATACCCGCATAGCCAAACAAACGAGGTTCGTTTGAGAACTGCGGCATATACCAGCCTATCCCAGTTAAGAAATCTTTTTCTTTCCATGATCCATCAAAACCACACCAATTCCCAGAACTTTGAAAGTCTGTCGGTAATACCTCAGTATCGGTTATACTTGGTAAACCCATCATGAGGCTGCTTGACTGAACATATAACCATTGATCGGCCTCTGTTGAAGCTAACTCTAAGACGTCCGGTGGTTCCCATATAGTATTACGAAAACACCTTGCATTCCTGGCTTTCCAGATATACGAAACAATCCAGGGGAAAATTTGGAATTCTTTCTTTGTAAGCGTATCCCGCTCTCCCGATAACAGATAATGTATGTTTTCGTAAAGAATCCCTGATGGGAAAATACCGGTCGGCGCAGGAATCGACGAAAGAGCCCAACTTTGCAATGCCGGAGGACATGTGAAAATAGCATGATTGATGGACTCACAATCATCACCACATCTATCACAGGGAGAATCTTCGACTATGTAGTCGGTCATTAACTACGATTGCCCCTGATAATACTTGCTAGAGGAAGTGCTGTAACTTTGAAGGATAAGTGTTCTTAACAACAAGAGTTTCTATAAAATACTGTGGGATATATAAGTATCATATCACCCTAAATACACTCCAAATTAATTGGACATTCGGTTTATTCGGCTTTGTTGGTGTTTTTTTCTTTCGTTACCGAATTGAACCAAATAAAAGTTATATTCGGTTCGATTCGACACTCGATTTATTCGGTTCGGTTTTTTGTTTTCAAATTTGGTTTTTCCAGTTCGAAAATATTAATTTAGTTAAATTTTGATTAATTTTAAATTTGTTTTGGTCAATTTTGGTTAATTTTAGCAAGTCTGGTTCAAGTAGATTTAGTTCGAGTCGATTAGTCTAGTATAAAAAAAAAATTATTGCCATACCGAACAACCGAAAATTGAACTAAGCTAAAAAAAATTCTCGAATTAAACCAAAATAGCCAAATAAATCGAACTTAAGTAGGTTCATTTTTATTTAATCGAGTTTAAATGCCCACCCCTATTCCAATCTATAACATCTTACTATATATCTTTGAAAAAATATTAAAACTCATATTTTTCCGAATAGGAAATTCTAAACTAAAAGCTCCTCGAAATTATAATTCAAAATCTCAAAATTTACCAACTTTGGTTTTAACTGATTTGCTGTTTACCAAACAAATTTTATCCATTTTAAAACCATAACAAATCGAATTAAAACAAAATACAACCCTGAAAATCATTGCACCCAATTTCTTTCTCTTTCTCCATTATTTCTGTTGTGTCTTCTTCATTTTTTCTGCAAAATTTTCACTAATCAATTTCAACTTTGATTCTTCTATTTTCTACTTTTTTTCTCTGTTGGGTTTTTGTTTTTAAGCAAAACACTAGAACTCAAAACCTATTTTTTCTGTTATTATTAATTTTTATTAGTTTGTAATGAATTGTGTTGGTGCAATTGTGCAAAGAAATGCAATAACATATTCCTTCTTTTCTTAGTAATAGATTTGTAGGCTTTTTTGTTTCAAAAAGATAGTTTTTTTTTTGTTTTCTATCCATAATTAGTTATAAATTGTAGATTTCAATAAAGATTAGTTGAAAATTTTTAATATATTAAATCGTTATTGGTCTATTGTTATGAAAAAAATGTTTTTGTTAATATTAATGTTTTTAAAAAAATTTGTGTGTAAATTTTGGAAAATCTATTATTTAGAAATAAAGAGGTTAGAATACCGGAACCACATTAAATGGACTCATAACCGAACCAGGTACAGTAGTTAAATTTCAACAAAAAATCAGAGAACCGAAATGTCAAAACGAAAACCGAACCAGAAACCGGATCTTTGGTCCTAGCCGGAACTGTGAGTAAAACGCTGCATCCGAGACACGAGCGGTGATTGCTCACGCGCTCGCCACGGCGAATCGGAGATGCTATTGTGTAATCCGACGGTGAAGCTGCTCCGATTTCACCAACGGAGAACTTCTCACTCATTAGCTAAACATTTCAGATTCAACGGGAAATTACCTTCAGAGTCCAAAGCTCAGGTTTTTATACTTAAAAACGAAACCTTTATCTTCTCTCAACTGTTGTATTACTGATTGATGTATGAAGAAGATGATGTACAGAACTTTTCTTGCTCCTTAATCAAACTTAGGTGTCTTTGGATAAGGAATGCATTGACTTCTTGCCATGGTTAAATCAAATTGCTGGAGCAGAGATAACTAATAAGCTTTCGATTGGCAAATCTAGCTATGGAAGGTTTGTGATTGTTAGACCCATTTCATCTTCTTTAATTGATTTGGATCTGTTTTCTGCTGCTTAATTTGTATGATTTGTCTATATGTTCTCTCTAAACAACAGTTAATAGTACATTGAACAGATATGAAACATCTCATAGTATCTTATTAAGTTATCTAAAACTAAGTAAAGAGAGTATTTTGTTGCTGAATCATTGCTGATTATTGTCTGGTTTGATGGCTAGCTAACCAATGTTTCTTATATCAACCAGATCGTTGTTCGCATCGAAAGTTATAAATCCCGGTGACTGCTTGTTGAAAGTCCCTTTCATTGCAGTATGAGCTTTTATCCTTTATATTGTGATCTAACAAGTATGTTACAGATATAACTGTTGTTCTAACTGAATCTTTCAGCAAATAACTCCAGATGAGCTTCCCTTAGATATAAGAGTTTCATTGACTGAAGTTAGTAACATTGGAAAGCTTGCTTCTGTTCTTATGCTTGAACAGAAAATGGCTCAAGTAAGATGACATCGAAAAATTTTCGTATTAGTTTACCTTAATAGAAGTCTCATTTTGAAATGTTGTGTGTTATGAATCAGAACTCTAGATGGTTTCCTTATATCAGCCGACTTCCTAAACTTTCAGAACTACACAGCACGGTGAAAGTTCCCTTACTGTTGATTTTTGTTGCTATGACAATGCTGAATGTTTACAATGTTGATTTTCTTTATTCTCTGTTAGATATTTTGGGGTGAAGATGAACTCAACATGATCAAATGTAGTGCAGTTCATAAGGAAACAGTTAAACAAAAGCTAACATAGAAAAGGAATTCTCAATTATTGCACAGGTTAGTATGTACTTCTGGTAGATGTATTTGCATGTATATATATATATGATTAGGCCTGGGCAAAAAAACCGGTAACCGAACCGAAAATTCGGTTTGGGTTTGGATCCCTTTCAATTAACCGATTGGATTTTATTTGTACTATCCACTGGTTTCGGTTACTAACCGATAACGAGTGGATGACCAACTACCCGAAAATATTTAAATGCATTATATTATTATAATTTATTTTATATACATAAAAAAATGTTAAAGGTTCAGTTGTTACTAGTTTGGATTTTTATTCTCTCTTGGATTTTCACTCGATTCTCAATTTGGTTAATAGTTTATTTTCGATTCTTATTCGGTTTTTAATCGGTTAATAGCTGAATCGACCAAAGCCGAAATATATAAATTAATTGATTGGATACTATATTATCCTAACCATAATAACCGAAACCGAGCGCAACCGAACCGAATGCCCATTCCTAAATATGATTATATCAAAAGTCCAAAAGTACTTTTTGCTGGTTTTTAGGTATATAAGAAACATTGTCCCAAGGTGATTGAATGTGTGCCTTTTGAAGATTTCATGTATGCATATGCTTTAGGTAAGAGCTTTTTAATTATACGTTGGTCCTTGTTACATAATCTTTTGTATCTAACACAATCTTGAATAACTTGTTTCTGGACAGTGGCATCTCGTGCTTGGGAAACTTCAAAAGGCATATCTTTGGTATTGCTTTCTTCTGTTTATTTATGTTGATTTCAGTTGTTTCTAACAATATAAACAGATTCCACTTGCAGACTTTATGAACCATGATGGACTTTCTACATCAATCGTTTTAAGCGATGAAGACAATCAACTCTCAGAGGTTTACTTTCTCTTTAATCAAAAGACTTGCAACAACACTGAAACTAGCCAGTTCATTGATTTCAAGCTTTTTTATAACTTTATAGGTCATTGCAGATCGTAACTACAGTCCTGGTGATGAGGTAAGATTATATAACTATATAAGAATGTTGTTTTGGTGAAGCTTACAAAGCATATTTGTGTTAGGTGCTGATTAAGTATGGAGAATTCTCAAATGCTACACTCACATTAGATTTTGGATTTACTCTTCCTTACAACATTCGTGACGAGGTTTGTAATCTCTCTTCGTGACTGACATTGATCTATAAACGTCTAGCTTGATGGTCATATGTGTGGTGACTTGTAGGTTCAAATCGAAATGGATGTATCGGAAGATGACCCTCTCTGTAACATGAAGCTAGGACTTCTCCAGACACATCACACTCGAAGTGTAAAAGATATTAGTATCTTTCACTCTTCTTATGATACTTTCACAGTCAAGTAAGTATTGTAACTAATCAACTACAGCTTCTCGCAGATGCGTACCTATAGTCTAGTTTTTGTGATTCTCTTAGGGAAGTGAAATCAACTAAAGGGAAAGGAAGAGGAATACCTCAGTCTCTACGTGCATTTGCTCGTGTTCTCTGTTGTACCTCTTCTCAAGGTGCTCAAATTCCCGTCCCTGTCCTCGTCATTAGTACCTGTACCGATCTTAGTGCGACATAGTTTTTAACGGTATAGTAATTCTCAGAACTGAATGATTTGTCAAAAGAAGCTACAGAGTATGATGGCCGACTAGCTCGGCTTCCTTTTAAAGACGAGAGGAGAGAATTTGAAGCACATAAGATCCTCTTGTCTCATATCAACATATCGATTTTGAATCATAGTTCATGCATCAAGGTACTTTAGAAGATTTGGCTCAAGCTATAATTGCCACATGATGACAGATAATGCAGGTTTTTGATAATTGCAGGAAATGGAAGAATCTAATTGTCGTTTTGTATCACAAAGATTTACCGTTCGAAAGCAGATGGCGAGAGATCTCCTTCTCGGTGAGCTTCGTGTTCTAAGATCTGCAGCTGAATGGCTCAATCAATATTGCTCAAGCTTGTTTTCATTGCCTTAAATGTGCCTCAAGTGACTAACTAGTAACTAGATAGGTTCATTCATAGGCTGTAGAAACATTGATATAACTTGAGAGCCAAATGACATCAAATCAAAGCAAAAGTAACCTTAGAAATATAGCAAACAAGCTTTGAATGATGCTGCTTGGAGTACGGTAAAGGCAAAGCTAGCTTTCGGAAGCTCTCTTGTGAGAGTGGATCCTCCTTGGTACAACAGTTGAGACCTCCTTCTCGAAACAACGGTGATTGGCACGGATCGTCTTTTTGTAATGCTCGTATGGCACACGGAGGAGTTGGTGCCCAAACTTGAGTGATTCAGTCAATTGACTGAACCTGGAAGAAGGAATATCATTCGACGGAGTGATGGGAGTAACGGTTTCGGTTACGTCCCAATCCTAGAAAACCGAGACAATTTAAAATTTTCTTCTCTAAACCGAAAAGAATAAATTGTTGGAGAAGAATAGTATCAAATATATTATTAATTATCTTAGCAACAATTTTTTAGATATTTTTCTTAAAGATAATATTTTATCTGATATTCTTTCCAAAAATATTTTTCGGAACCACTATAAATAGAGGTTCAGATTCATTCCTGAAACTCTGAAACTGACACCAAATTTCAGAATTCCTCTTTCTATAGAAGAAACTAGATCCATAGAAAGAGAGAATCAGATTAAAAGATTAGATTCATGGATTTTTACCCAGAGTTCTCCAATACTCTTTTCCTCTCTGTTAACGTCATCGCTAGACGAAGTATCTCCTATCGACGCACCACCACCGCCATCAGATTCGTCTCGCCGTCCTGAGTCCGACGGTGGTCTTGGAATTTCATTCTGACGTCCGAAGGGCCGTATATCTAAGGTCAAAGTTCCGCCTTCATATTCACTTTCTCTCTACTCGACACGACGGTGTTCGCCCTCTAGATGCCACGTATGAGCTCTGTTTTCGTCACCTTTGGCACTTTTGGATAGATCTTATCAAGACGAAGCCGATGCCACCAGCCTCGCCGTCAACAACCTCCAGAAGCGCCCTCACCTCCCTCCGAAAGATTCGCTGCAACAGTTAACCGTGGTTAACACCGATCAACTCTAGTCAAACTTTTCTCCGATCACCGGAATCTCTTCTCGCCGACGTCGATGGACCGCCGTCGCTACCGAGACACGTCAGCACCTGCTCGTGACTGGCCACCAGCCTTGACGAATCCCAAGCAACACGTGGCAGTTTCTGGCTGACTAGACACATATTGATGACGTGGTAGCTTAGGAGTGGTTGCTGGATGCACATACGCCACGTGGTGATCTCTGAGTAGGGATGAGAACTCAAATGACTGGCAGCAGGTGAGTGGGGCTGATGGCCAGTCACGAGAAGGTGCTGACGTATCCTGGTAGTGACGGCGGTCCATCGACATCGGCGAGAAGAGACTCCGGAGATCGGAGAAGATTCTGAACAGAGTTGACCACAGTCAACTATTGCAGCGAATCTCCCGAAGGGAGGTGAGGGTGTGTGCGAAGGATGTTGACGGCAAGGCTGGTGGCGTCGTCTTCGTCTTAACGAGATCTATCCAACGGTGCTAGAGGTGACGAAAATGGAGCTCAGACGCGACAGCTAGAGGGCGAACACCATTGCGACGAGGAAAGAGAAAATGGATCTGAAGCCGGAACTTTGACCATAGATCTACGACACGTCGGACGTCCGAATAAAATTCCGAGACCAGCGGTGGTGGTGCATCGATCGGAGATACTTCATCCGGCGATAACGTTAGCAGAAAGGTAAAAATCTCTGAATTTGATTTTTCAATCTAATTCTCTCTTTATGTGGATCTAGCTTCTTCTACATAATGAGAAATTCTGAAATTTGGTGTGAGTTTTTGAATGAATATCAGATAATAATATCCTCAATAGAGAAAATATTATCTGTAACAATTTAAACATATATAAAAGATTCTTGCTAGGATATTTTTTTCTAACAATTTATTCTTCCGATAATTGATTTATAAAATAGTTTGTGGAAAAATTTAAATTACCCCGTTTTTTAGGATTGGGATGTTACAGTTTCTCCGAGCATGGAGTCAGAGTTACGGTTGATCGATTTCCATGGCCAAGGAAAGAAGTTGTAGAAGCTACGCAATTAAATGGTGATTTAAAACGGTGCCGTTGCTTCCCGGCGCTAAAATTAAATGGTGATTAAAAAAAAACTTTTAAAATTGAATGATTAAATTCAAAATCAGGGATAGTACCGTCATTCGCTCTGAGTTATCGTTTTCAACAAGTTCCAACGACGGCGCAGCCACATCAGCTCCCCCTTCTCTCTCCCGCCTTATTCTCAGAGTCAGGTTTAAACTTCATTCAATAAGCTCCAATTTACAAATTGTATCTTCAAATTAAGGTGAATGAGTTGATCATGGAAGCGATTGAAGCACCCCCAACGTATGCAATCGCCAAAATACATCGACTCACTTCAGAGACGGTTAAAGCGGAATAACCTACAGGTGAGCCCAACGCTGAGCGTCGAGGTCGTGGAAGGCTACTGAAAATCTCAACAATTAAAAAAAAGAGTGAATCTAGAAATGGAGGAAAACTCAGGAGTATCATCCATGAAATTCTTCTCCGATCAACTCCTCTCTTACGCTGAGATCCTTCCTCCTCACGAAGTAAGTTTCAGTGCTGATCTGCGATTTTCTTCCCGTTTTTGGTTTCTCTGTCAATTCGAGGATTGTTGTCACAGGTTCGTGCTAGAATCGAAGTTTCTGTTCTTAATCTCCTCAGAATTTTGAATTCTCCAGATCCAGCCATCTCTGATATTTCCCTGGTACTCTCTTGCGAGATCATAGCTACTTCAAAGAAAAAGTTGTTGTTGCTTCAGTATTGCTCTGTTTCATTTCTCGTTTGACAGATTAACAGGAAGAGAAGCAATAGCTGTATAAACAAAGGGATACTCACTGATGTTTCTTACATCTTCCTCTCTTCTTCATTTACTAAGAGTTCACTGAGTAATGCAAAAACAGCTAAAGCTTTCGTCCGTGGTATTCACTCCATATCTTTCTCTACTATACATCCAATCTTTTGATTGAAATCATATCAGTAACCACCTCGTTTTTCATTTTCAATCAGTGTGGAAAGTTATGGAAATGTGTTTGCAGATTCTGATTCAAGAAAAACGAGTGACACAAAGAGAGCTGTTCTATAAACTACTTTGTGATTCACCAGAATACTTTTCATCTCAAATAGAAGTGAACAGAACTGTCCAAGGTGCGCTCAAAGTCATACATTTTGCTTTTCACTTCTCTTAGCTAAGAACATGATGCATATGATTATGCCTTGTGCACTGTTTTATACAGATGTGGTAGCATTTCTACGTTGTAGTAGATACAGCCTTGGGATTATGGCTTCTAGTAGAGGTCTTGTTGCTGGGAGGTTATTTCTACAAGTGAGTATTTAACTCTATGCGGGTTTTTCGAATTAGTCTTTCTGTTCCTAGATAACATTGTGATCTCCTTCCCATTTTTCACATACAGGAACCAGATAAAGAAGCTGTTGATTGTTCAGCATGTGGTTCTTCAGGTTTCGCTATATCAGGAGACTTGAATATGCTAGATAACACCATAATAAGAAGTGATGCTCGATATATAATTATTGTGGAAAAGGTATCTTCTTGATCCAATCAAGCACATAATATTAGTCCATATAAACTCACTACTAGATTTGTTTTTAGCATGCAATATTTCATCGCCTTGTGGAAGATGGTGTGTTTAATCATATTCCTTGCGTATTCATCACTGCTAAAGGGTACCCTGATATTGCCACAAGGTCAATTCTTTAACAAAGAATACAGAAACCATGTTTCCATAATGAGTACCTTAGGAAATTTGAATCATTTAGGTTTTTCCTTCATCGGATGAGCACAACTTTTCCTGACCTTCCAATTCTTGCTCTTGTAGATTGGTAAGGAGAACATAAACAAACATTCCCCTCTTTTCTTTGTCTAAAATGCTCATAAGTTGATAAGTAACTGATAAGGCTATTATAAAATTGTAAGGAATCCAGCTGGGTTAGCTATAGTATGCACATTCAAGTATGGAAGCATAGGGATGGGTCTTGAAGCATACAGATATGGTAAAGTCCTGACTATTTCAACCTAATAATCTCTAACTCTCTGTAGTTATTAGTTTGTGCCTTGTCTTAAGCTTGCAACGTGAAGTGGATTGGGCTGAGAGGAGATGATCTTACTCTGATACCAGAAGAGTCTTTAGTTCCCTTAAAGCCAAAAGACTCACAAATTGCTAAAAGCTTATTGTCCTCCAAAATGTTGCAGGTAACGTGCAACTAGAAGCAAATATGTTGATTTAAACCCTGATCGATTTTGATATTTTTGAATCTGGCCAGGAAAACTACAGAGAGGAGTTGACACTGATGATTCAAAGTGGTAAAAGAGCGGAAATAGAAGCTTTGTATTGTCATGGTTATGCTTACCTCGGTAAATATATAGCCACCAAGATTGTGCAGGGAAACTACATATAACACTCGAAACACCAACATGTAAGATCTTCTACCAACCCAAATAATGGTGTCTGCTTTGAGAAAACAGGACTCATGTCTGTTTGTGAGGCTCCTGATTGTATTGTAACATCACTCTGATGATTTTGCAATCAGATGTTGAAGAAGGAAGAAAACATAAACCGCTTGAAATCAATGTAGACTTATAGAGGAAGCAGCGAAAGAGCATTAAAGAAGTAAGTAATAATACCAAAAGTGTCTGATGAAAGAGAGTTGAGATAATGCTTTTTCTTCATAACTTCTTAGAGGTTTTACAGAATAAATGGTTTCTTTCACACCTTTTTCATATGTTTGTTTTTTAGATGATAGATCATTCTTTAGGGATTATAGATATGATCTTTTTTTTAATTTTTTGGATTGCATATCACAGTGTTGACTTCTCTGTTTTCTGATTTGTACTTGAAAAGGATTCTAAACTTGATAGAGAAATTTATGAAAAGTACTTACATTCATTTTAGTTAAAAAAATACTCATAGATTGGTTGAATTATTTCTAATTTTAAAACTAAAAGACATATTTTAAAATTTTTAATTAAATTTTTAAAAAATTATTGTGTTGTTAAAAATAACATCTTATTTTATCTAATCCAGTTTTGTGTTTTTAATATACCGGTATTTAACAAAAATAGGTTAAATTTTTTGTCATTTTTGATATTTTTTTAACAACGGACTAATATAGTAGTCCAAAAATATCTTTTAAAAAGTTAGAATGATAAAAAGATTAGTAGAAATATTAACTACTAAATCAATTTTTCATGTTGAATTGTTGTTTGTTTTTTATTATTATATGTAGGGATGGGCAAATGGGAATTTGGGACGGGAATTTTCGGGAATGGGAACGGGACGGGAATTTGGGAAAAAAAATATGTGTCCCATTTATGTCCCATTTTGAATTCAGGACGGGAACGAGATGGGACGGGATGGGACGGGACGGGAACGGAAATTCCCAAAAATATAACAAATAAAACAAAAAAATTTTGTTTCTACAACACTTAGCTAATTTTCAACGACACGCCAGTAACAACCACAAAATCGACACAATTATATATGTTTAAATAGCATCAAAGTCAATTAATTTTGTTTTAAATAGCATCAATTATCGTGTTTTCTTGTAGAATTAGGAAAGATGAACTATTTTCCTGCCGTTTTTCTTAGAATCACAAAAATTAGGTTATAGATTGTAATTTTAGTTAATAATATAATTATATTTAATTTATATAGATTGTAATTTTAGTTAATAGTTAAACTATGAACATCAAAAAAAATTAGTATATTTATAATATATATATATATATGTAAATTATAATTATTATTATATATATGTATATATATTTATAATTTTGTATATATTTCCCAAATGGGACGTCGGGAATTCTCGTTCCCGTCCTGTCCCGTCTCGTTCCCATTCGAGAAATGAAAAGATGTCCCATATAGGAATATATATTTTAATGGGACGGGAATTTCGAAACGGGACGGTACAAAACGGAACGCGAATTGTGCCTACCCCTAATTATATGACAGTTGTTGAATAATATTTAATTCAAAGTAAATTTAGGGGACACAATTTTGTCCAATTATAGTAAAAAAATGGGATCTCTAAAGCTTAATAAAATGAGGTAGCGTTCCAAATTATTAGTTCGAATCTTTTAGAAAGAGTGATTTACGTTTTAAATATATATACTCTGAACACGAGGAAGATTATAGGGGTAAGAGTAGAGGTGGGACGGATCTAGATATCCAGAGTTTTTGAGGATATCAGAAACAATATCCAAATCCGGGGATAAGATTTAAAAAAAAACTAAAACTTTTTATTAAAAGAAACTGAAACTTTTTAAATAAAAATTCTTCAAAAATATAAAAATTGATTATAAAATGATATATAAGTTTATTTATAAAAGAATTAATATATATATTAAAATAATAAAAATATTTGTGTTTTTTACTAAAATAACATAATTAATATTTTATAAAAATATAGAATATCATAATATATATTAAGATATATATATATATATATATATATATATATATATACTAGATAAGTACACGTATAATATGCCGGAAAAATATTTTATTATGAAATTTATAACTTGTATTATTAAAAATTCATATAATTAAAATTTTTAAAACCTGTATTTTGCTGTATTTTGAAGCAATAACTAAAATATACAAAATTAATTCATATTATCTCGAAAATTAGAGAGTTCTATATATTTTTTTGATGTAAATAGATAGTCTTTTAAAAATATTTACACTTTTACTATGTTTTCCTTTTTATATATTATAGATTTTTTATGTTTTATAACATGTTAAACTATTCAAATCTTCCATTTTATGATACACAAAAATTTAAAAATGAAATTTTCTAAGAATATTTGAACATTATTTGTTCATTATTTGTCCACCGGTGGAACGTTATCCGACACCATTGTATCCTCTACGTTGTCCACAATAGCCTTTGTGTTGTCCACCGGTGGAACGTTATCCGACACCATTGTATCCTCTACGTTGTCCAC
>OVBE01011768.1:0-13902 GCA_900406425.1 Iberis pinnata
TCTGGAGAACCAGAGAGAGAGTGAAAAGAGAGAGAAACCGAGTGGAGAGAGAAAGTTATGTTTGTTATTTTATTATGGACTCAAATTATCGGCCAATAGTTAGGTATGGATACAATTTATCAGTCGGGTCAAGATATTTTTTTTATGAAATTTCAACAACAAAAAAAAATAATTTTGTTAATGGGTAAAGATAAGAAAAAGAAAATCTCNGGCCAATAGTTAGGTATGGATACAATTTATCAGTCGGGTCAAGATATTTTTTTATGAAATTTCAACAACAAAAAAAATAATTTTGTTAATGGGTAAAGATAAGAAAAAGAAAATCTCAAAAAAAAAAAAGATTATATTTGATAAAAAATTTAATAATACTAGCGATTAGTATTTTTGTTTCAAATAATCTAAAATTTTCATGTTAATAAAAAAATTACATAATCGTTTATTTTACATTATATTTATGTTTATTATAACTAGTTTAATTCAATAATGTAATTAGGTGTTATAAAAAAATAGTGATCCAAAAAAGAACATTTTATCTTATTTTAATTTGTAATGTTTGAATTACCTAAATTTATTTGACACAATATGAGTTTATATATTTTTAGATAATGATTTTATTTATTTGATCTGATTTTTACAGCTATCACATCATCTCTCTCTCTTTTTTTTTTTTTTTTTTTGCGGATAGGCCTCAGATATTTATTTTTCTACACTCAAATTATTATTATGTTATTGTTCGATTCGTCATTCGTAATGTTCATGCCTACTTTTCATACATTAAAATAATGCAACTATGTTACTATAGTACAACATTTTCATATTTTTCCTTTAACATGTGCACTACAAGAATATTACATTATTCATGATCACCAAAATTAGTGAGAAGTAATGGTCGAAAAATTTTTCAAAGATATTTCGGCTAATATCCAACTAAGTTAACAATTAATCAAAAATTATTCAGAAAGATTATGGCAAAGACATTGGTCGGTATTTAGTCAAAAAGTTAGTCAAAAAATAATAAAATTAATATTATTCATATTATAGTTAACTATTCATTATGTAGCTGTGGTCTATCTATATTTTTTATGTACAGTCTTCCGACTAATTTCCGATCATATCAGAATTTTGGCCATATATACTCATCATGATTCCTCCCATTCAATCAACTTAAACTCTTCATAAAATTCTCAAAAACCTTTCATTTTTATCCAAAATAAGGTATAAAATTTGTTTAATTTGTTAGTTTAGTATATATAGATTGTAAAAATTAAATTATTAAATTATTATCGCTAATCTACACAAAATCATCACTATCACAGCAAAAAAACGTACACGAAAACTTAATATGATTTCGTGTAACTTGAGTAGTTATAGTATTCCTTTTCATAAGTTTATGTATACAAGTTTAAATGCACAGAATATTATCGGAAAAAGAAAACTTTATGTTTTTGCCAATTTTTGACTCTTTGATTTGTTGATAAGATATGTGAGTGAATATTCAAAGCCGCTCTGTTTATTCATCTGTTTACATATTCTATATATATAAGAGTATGAATGCCCTAAAGCTAGATGTTTACATAATAATTTGTATTAGGAAAGTATCTTTATATATTGGTATCAATACCCCCCCCCCCCAATTGGAGCATGTAAGTCTCTAATGCCCAACTTGAAGATGAAAGTTTGTAGATCATTACGGCCGAGAACTTTGGTGAGGATATTCGCTAGTTGGTATTTTGTCGAGACATGTTGAGTGTGAATGATGCCTTTGAGTAAAGTGACAATCAACTTCAAGATACTTGGTTCGTTCATGGAATACCGGGTTTGCGCTGATATGGAGAGCCAACTTGCTGTCACTGTGAAGCGATAATGATTCAGAATGATCATATCTGAGATCAAACAAGAGTTGTTTCACCCATTTCAGTTCCTTAGTTACCGCATTCATTGCACAGTATTCCGCTTCAGTTGAGGAACAAGATATTGTGTCTTGTTTCTTTGTCTTCCACAATATTGGGGAGGTTCCAAGTTGCACAAACCAGCCCATGAGAGAGAGTCTTGTGAGAGGACATGCAGCTTAATCGGAGTCTCACCAACCTATTATATGCATATTTGAAGTAGCATCGAAGAAGAGTCCCTGCCCGAGTGTACTTTTTAAATAAGGGACTACTTTTAGTGCCGCAAGCCAATAAGCTTCACACGATGATTGCATGAATTGGGAGAGTATGTGGACTGCATATGTGAGATTGGGTCGAATGGAAAGTAAGTAAATCAATATGCCAACTAAGCGACAGTATTGTTGAGGGTCGTCGATGATTGGACCATCAACAAGTGCTAGTCGATGATGTTGATCTATGGGTGTACCAACTAGTTTACACCCTAGAAGTCCCGATTCCGTTACAAACACAGAGTAATCGGACTTTGTTTGCCTGAAACAGTAACTTTTTTTTAGTGCATCGACAAGCTTCGCGAACCAACATTGAGGAGCTTGTTTGAAACCATAAAGAGATTTTCGAAGCCAATATACTGTGTTTTCTGTTGGAGTAGAGAAACCTTGTGGGATTTTGAGATAAACTTCATCATTGAGATCACCGTGGAGAAAGGCATTGTGAACATCCATTGGTGAATCCCATGATGATGTTTGGCAGCAAAATCAAGAAAAACATGAACCGTTGTCATCTTTGCAACTAGGGAGAAAGTATCAGTGTAATCAATTCCCTCTTTTTGATGATTACCAAGCACAACGAGGCGTGCCTTATGTCGTCTGATAGAACCATCATATCTTAGCTTTATAGTAAAGACCCATTTCTATCTTAGTGTTTTTTTTCCAGGTGGTAACAGTGTGATTTCCCAAGTTTGATTCCTCTGTAAAGCGGAGATCTCATTAGCCATGGCTTCCCGCCAAACTGTATGGATCATTTCTTCTTTAAAAGACTTTGGTTCCACATGAGTTGAGAGTGCCATCATATAGCAACAACGTCTTACTAAAAATCTGTCGAATGAGAGAAAATTAGTAAGAGGATATTGCGAACCTGAGGCATGTGAATTGGAGGATTGCGTAGTCAGAGAGAGAGAGGGCTGTGTGATTGAGATCGTGGCGATTATGTAGTCTTTGAGTCAAACATTAGGTACTATGTTTTGTTATCCTTGAGGTCAAGGATTCTAAGCTTCGGTAATAGAGGGAGCACCAATATCAACCACGTCATTTGGAGTATCTGATGATGTAGTGAGAATTGGTAATGGCGATGGTGAGTTGGGTATTGGTGGAGGAGATGATGGTGGTGTTATAGTAGGAGGTATAATCGGTGTTGTATCTTCAACAGGGGAAAAGATTTGTGATGTTACATCGTGTGGCACAGAGGATAATGACGTCGATTGCAAAGCATAGGGAAATTGAGCTTCTTCAAACACAACATCGCGTGGTACAAATAAGGTTTCTGTTGTCAAGTCAAAGAGTTTCCAACCCTTCTTCCCAAATAGATATCCTAGGAAAACACATCGGCGACTTCGCAAAGCTAATTTTTCACCTTTGTGATTAGTGTTATGAGCATATGCCAAGCAGCCAAACACTCGAAGGTGCTTGTAAGATGGTGGATTTTTATAGAGTTTTTGAAAAGGAGTCATACCGTCAAGGACAGAAGATGGAGTCCTGTTGATTAGATATCCATCAGTGAGCACACATTTGCCCCAATATTCGATAGGTAAATGCGCTTGAAAGCGTAGAGCGCGAGCAACGTTGAGGATATGTCGATGCTTTTGCTCGGATCATCCATTCTGTTTTGGAGTGTATACACATGATGTCTCATGGATGATTCCATTTTGTTGAAAAAATGGTGTAAGACATAGAAAATCGGTTCCATTATCGGACCTTATCATTTTGATCGTTTTAGCAAATCGAACCTGAACCATCTTGACAAATTCATGTACATATCTTGTTACTTTTTTCTTGTCTGCAAGTAAATAAATCCATATTGCTCGTGAGTGATCATCAACTAATATCAAAAATACTTTGAACCACAAAACGCAGTTGTTCAGTAGGGACCCCATAAATCGATATGAATGAGATCAAAAATATGATTTGTATTACTGATACTATCTGGAAAATCTTGTTTTGTTTGTTGTGCTCTTAAGCAAACATCACAATTATGAAAAATCAAACTACTACTACTAAAAGATAAATCGACAGAATCAGAGACTATTCTGGTAACACGCGATGATGGATGTCCTAAACGGCATTGTGAGAGATCAAGATCTGCTGAAAACATCGTTTGAAGAGCAGCCATTGTAGGAATCCCATGAAACCGATACAATCCCTCTCCCTCTCTTTCACCCGCTCCAATCAGCTTCCTCAAAGTGTGGTCTTGTAAAATCAATAACTTTTCATATATCTGCCCAATCAAGTAATTTTCTGTAACTAATTGACCAAAAGAGATCAAATTCATATGGCAGTCATTAATGTAGTAGACATTATTAATAGAAAAAGTTGATGTTAAACGAGCTAGCCCTTGTTGTGAGGATACAATATTTTCTCTTGCTAGAAGTAGAACAGAGACCGGAGTGACCGAACGTAGATTTTCAAATAAATCTATTCGGCTAGTCATGTGGTGAGTGGCTCCGATATCTAAAATCCACTCATTTTCATCAATTTTATGACTTAATTGGTCATTTTTCTTGCCAGTATTAATGACTTGTTGGATAAGATGCCATTGTTCATCCATAATGCCGCTCAAACCTTGGCGATCACGATATGTCAAGTCTGAAACTCCAACTGCAGCGGAGTTAGCGCTTAGGATTTGAGTCATGTTGACTCGAGAAGTCTGGTTTCTTGGCAGAGAGGTTGAAGATTTCTGGATCTTGGTTCGCGGCTTATCTCCCCACCACTTAGTGTAGCCCACGACCTTGAAACAGCTAATGGCTTTGTGTCCCATTCTGCCACACGCCAAGCATTTCTGAGATATGTCATGATTGACTGGATTTTTTCTGCTCTGTCCAGGCGGCTGTTGGTATGATGCAAAGTCTGGAAACGTACCTTGTGAGCATTGTGAAGCCTGGAACGAAGAAAATTGAGAAGCGACACTCATGACAGAGGGCTAGATGACTTGAGTAGAGTGAAAAGTCTCATTTTGTGTAATCGTTTGGTAGATGGTATCTAGGTCAGGGAGAGGAGTGATCGCACATATTTGTGCTTTAATTGCTCCATGAACATACTCGTCTAAACCTGATAAGATATCATGTATGCGCATCGTTTCGATCTCTTTCTCTCTAGCAGCATTGAGATCGCATACACAATGACCACAAGTGCATTGCTTGGTGAACATACATTCAGAAATTCCATCCCAGATTTTGGTTAAGCGACCAAAATATTCATCTACAAAGGAACCATTATGCTTACAGTTTGCCAGAGGTGTGCGTAATTGTTGAAGACGCGCACCACTTTTGATTGAGAACCATTTCTTGATGATATCCCAGATATCCTTAGCCACTTCTCTTGTCGAGATCGTAGATCGTAACTTAGGCTCAATAGTCTGTTTGATCCAGCCAACAAGAAGATGATTGTTGGCTGTCCAATCTTCAATTTCAGGGGAATTTTCAATGGGTTTAACGAGAGTACCGTCGAGGAAATCGAACTTTTTGCGAGAGCTAAGTGCGATTTGAAGGTTAAGTGTCCATTCATCATAGTTTGAGCCATTGAGAAGTGGTTGTGAAATTACAATACCCATATTGTCATTAACCGTAAGAATATATGGTGAGATTGTCTTGTGTGTAGGAAGCGCCACCAGTACTAAGACATTGAAACAGATGATGACATGATGTATGAAGAGAAACCGAAAGTGAAGAGATGTGCGAGGGCAAAAAAATCACTTTGGTTTATCGTGCTCTGATACTATGGTAAGATATGTGAGTGAATATTCAAAATCGTTCCGTTTATTCATTTGTTTACATACTCTATATATACAAGAATATGAAGGACCTAAAGCTAGATATTTACACAATAATTTGTATTAAGAAAGTGTCCTTATATATAGGTATCAATATTTGTAGACCACAATTTACTAACTCAGTCATCTAAACTCTGTTAAAAGTGAAATTTTATATTCAAGTAATAAGCAACAAAGTTGGAAACTCTAGTACGGATGAAAGAGACTCTTTAAAAAATTAGATGTTGAGAAATGTACATATATAAAGTAATAAATAAGAGAGGAAATGTATATGTGGACAGAAAAAAAGAAAATGAGGTAGAGTCATACGTGTGTAATGTTCCACCTTTGGTCATGTTCTTTGAAGCACTTTAGGACATGGACCCACTATGATTCGATTGTCATTTAACGCCGCTACCTTATAAACTTCACCAACTAAAGTGAAAATATTAACGGCCCATTAAAAGGTTGTGGATTTAAAGTAAAACATACGTCAACCACACGATTTAATATTAAAATGATAAACCCATTTTGGGAATCCAAAAGGAAATGATGGTCATACAAAATATGAATTAAACAAAAAACAAGTTTGATACTTTTGAGTACGGCTGGAAACGGATCGGATATATGAGATTTTTAGGATATCCAGATCCAATTTCGTCGGATAACAAAATTCGCTATCCGTATCCGCATCTGTTACTCTTGGATATCCGATCTACGGGCCCAATAATAAATGTGTAGAACGAGCCCATTTAGAGTCTTGCCATGTTAGTGTTATTTATAAGAAAAATTTGGCTATTAAAAGTGACTTTGTAAACGATGTAGGAGAAGTTAAATAAGAAAGTTCCTTTTAAAATTTAAAAGTTATCCCACATCGGGACAGCAAGACCTAATCTTTTTATGTACATGTTGTTTGGTCTACCTCATCATATCCCAACTAATTTTACAACTATTTAAATTGATATTTTAAATATTAATGATATAAGTAGCAGATCCGGATAATAATTTCACCCCTACTTTTGAGTAAGTTAATATATTTTATATTACTATTTTGATGAATGATTGTAATTTAAAATTCGGTAGCGAGAGTGGAACTTTGAAGTTCACCTACCTAACTAGTTGATAAAAAACTGATCATAAAATTTTCTCTTCTCTTCCTTTTACTGATTCTCTTTTTTTTATATCTACTTTCTAGATCAGAGACTTGTCTTGAGAGATTTAAGACGACAAATCTTCATCACCTCCGTTAGAATCGCAATTATGTGCTCCTCGATCCCGGTGAGAACCAGGACCATGGAAGCATCTTCTCATGTCGTCGTAACAGTGGGTTCGATTCTTCTTCTACACACTCATCAGGTTCTCACTGGAGTTAGAAGTTGCTTATTTGCACCTATTTTTGGCCAGTTTAGTCACGGCGAAGAAGAAAGGAGAGCATATCGGTGAGGACGCATGGAACTCAAGACGTCTGGATGTTGTCATCATAAGGTAACAAGGTCTCTTGCTCTCATTATGGTGGTCTAGGAACTTCTACCGCCGTGAAGTAGGTTGTCTCCAAGTCGGACGGCGACAAGACTGGTTCCTCCAAAAACTAGTCATGCGCTCCAGCCCGTCTATTGAGCATTCTTAGTCCAAATCCTCCTCCTAAACTCCATATGAAACCTGCATGGGTGGTGGTGGCACCGTCTCAGACTTCCGTCGTCGGATCATCATTTCACGGCAGTGAGGCCCGCAACTTTAGTCGGCAGAGGTATTTGTTGTAGGGTTCTCCTGCATTAATTTTAGGGTTTTTTGGGATCTAATTGGTAGCGGGCCAGCTATGGCCCAGAAAGATCATTCTGGGTGTTGTAGATTTTGTTATATGGCTTATTGTTTCTAGTGTATGAGCCTAAATTTGGAAAATATGTTATATCTAGTCAGAGCCGTGACAACATGAAAATGCTCCATAAGCGATTAAAAAAATGCCCCAACTCATAAAAATTTCTATAACAATAAAATAAGTCACATAGGAAAAAAATCCTCAAACCAAATTATAGTTCTAAAACATATTTCTTCTTCCTTTCTTTTCTAGGAAATCGTTCACCAACTTTCAAAATCAACATCTTTCAACAATTCTCTTTCAATGGATAAGATGGCCAAGTCACTTAATCTCTCATGTGACATACTCGAACGAAGATAAGACTTTATCAACTTTAGTTTTGAAAAACTTCTTTCTGCAAATGTTACCGAAACTGAAATAGTCAACAATATATGGTAAGCAATCCATGAGTTCGGATAGCAACCCTCAGCTGCTTTCAAAAAGTCTAGCACATTGATAGGCTTCTTAACTTCTTTTGGTAAAGCTTCTCGTAGAACTTTAAGTTCCAAAAAAGATCATTACCAACAATATATCAATGCTTTCAAAGGTAAGAAAATCTTCAAGATTGGTACAAGAAGCCATCAAACTATCATCACTCGCTGATTGCAGTTTTTCTCAAATCAAACTTGTCTTGAGAATGATGAAGGATTGATCCATGATTTGGATGAAGTAGTCAACTCTAAAGATCTCCTTAGGTGATAATATAACATTTCTCTCAATGTTTTCTGACTCTTTGCCAAAATATAGTTTTCTTCGAATTATCCACTTTGCTTTTTGAGGAAATACAGGCTCAACCTCCATAAGGTCAACAATCACTCTAGCTTCTTCTTTAGCTTTCTCAAATCCCGAATCTCTATATTTTAAAAAATAAGAAACCAATCCCTTCAGTTAAGAAATAGCCACATCAATATTCATGTCTTCCGACTGCAAACTCTTACTCACAATGTTAACAACATATAAAAGATTATACCAAATAACCATGGAAACCAAGAACATATCCAATTCCATGTGTTTCACTTGTTGCAAGACATTCAGCATCGCTTTTCTCTTTTGGATCATCACTGTTTTCAGCAATATAAATTAAAGGTCCATGATTTTAGGAGTTTGAAATCGTATTGGTTTTATACTTTCAAGATGACTCTCCCAACGAGTTTGTGATAAAGACTTAAGTGTTAGACTATCCACGTGATCTTCAAATATTTTCTACCGCTTAACTGATGATGAAAATAAGTAATAAGTACGTTGAATAATCCCAAAAAATGAGATTGCCTTTGAAAAATTGGTTGCCATATCACAAAGCGCAAGACTCAATCCGTGACAACTACATGGTGTATAAAACGCTCTGGGATTAATTTCAAGATATCTTTTCTGCACTATTTTATGTTTTCCTTTCATATAAGAGCCATTATCATAACCATGTTCTCTCACATTGTCAATTTTCAAATCAAAAGCGAGAAGCACATTTTGAAGCTCATGAAAAAGTCCTTCTCCAGATATATCATCAACTTTCAAAATTGTTAAGAAGAATTCTTCGATCTTAGCTGATGTTCCTGAAACATCTACACAATGTATGAGAACAGTCATTTGTTCATGATGACTAATATCACGAATGCAATCAAGAATAACAGAGAAGTACTTGACACTTTGAATTTTCTTGACAGCCATAGCTTTTATCTCATTCCCCAATAAAGTTATTTACTCATTCAAATCTTCTTGCTGAGATAATGAGAATGAGATTCGCCTTCTCTGAATCTTCTCAAATGTTCTATCATCACATAATCAAAATCAACAATCATCTCTACAAAGCTTAAGAAATTTCCACAACCTTCTTCTCCAATCTTCTCGTGCCTTCCACAAAACGTTAAATTCTGCCTAGCAAGAGTTTTTACCACAAATATTACCTTAAGCAACACCTAGCTCCAATGGATTTTCTCTTTATTTATTTCATCTTGAGCATATTTGTCAATGGTCTTATTTTTCGCAACTTGAGGTCTAGTTCTGACCATTGCTTCATACGCCAGATTCATGTTCCTTTAGCCTTTTCAAACCATTTTTCCAATCACTGAAACCTGTAGAGACAACTGACTATTACTATTCTGACTGAACAACTTGCAACAAAAGCAAAAGATCTTGTTCAATGTTTTTGAATACACTAGCCAACGTTGATCTTGTTTTCTTCCATCAATCAATTGTCTAATGTAATACAAATGCGAGAAATGCCTCTTCCGTCCATCTTTAGGAAAATTATAATTAACTAGCGGTCTTTTCATAGGGCCTTGTACAACCATAAAGTCTCTCCATTCATTCCATCCTCCTTTTATGTTTTCCCAATTTCCATGATCATGCATATCCAAAAATCCACAAGGTTCCTTCAAAGTATCAATTTTCTCCTGTTTATTCTTATTCTCACCATCATTAGCTTCCAACTCTTCATAATTCACTACATTTATATCCTATGATTCAAAAGTAGCCTCTTCTCTTTGACCCTCTGATGTATCTGCATTTTAGTGGTTTTGAGAAGTCATTTACCATCATTTTAGGGTCATTTAGATGTCAACATGTTGCATTTATAGGACTTTCTTAGTAAAATTTCATTTTCAGGAATTGGAGATATTTCAAGTATTTAGGGAGTTTTCAGAATATCATTGCAATTTGGAGAAGGATAAGGAAGTACTGGACTCGACCATGCGATATCCCGCCTCTATCACTGCCAATTCCGTGATCAAGCCATGATCGAGCCAACTTCGCCTCGACCACGCCGAACAAGTGGGCTTGACCAACCCAGAAACTTCGCCTCGACCACGCCGAACAAGCAGGCTCGACCAACCCGGCAACTCAGGCTCGATCACACCGATCTTGCCTCGACCTTCTGCCTCGATCACAAAGCACCACAGCTTGATCATCCGGCCATTCCATCACGCCCGAGAAGCTGGCTCGATCACTACATCGAGCCCGACTCAATCACTACATCGAGCCTGATCCGGCTCGATCATGCAGCTTGACACGACAAACCTTGCCTTGATCACGCCTCAAGTCTCCTCGATCACGCCTCAAGTCATCTCGATCATGCCTCAAGTCGCCTTGATCACTCGCCTCGACCTCACTCTAACTCACCCCTACCTCACCCGAACTCACCTCGAATAACACAGCAAATCACCTCGATCAACGACCAGAAACTGCCTCGACCAGAACCTGAAACTGCCTCGACGACCCTTAGCAGTCCCAAACTCGATCTCAACTCGACCTCAACGTGCTCAAGCCAGATTTCTTCACATATCAAGCTGAACCACATTAGTTTTAAATCATTTGTCTTTTAGTGGTTTAGGGTTTTCCTAAACCACTATCTAAGCACTAAAAACGCCTCCATTTATGGCAGCTTTTACTTTATGCCATTTTTAGCTTTGTCTTAGGTTCCCTTTTAGTTTTTTTCTCTCTGTTTTTCCCTTTGAATGTTCTTGACGATCAAACCCAGATTTCTTATGTTCTTCATGTTTTGCTTATGATTTCTGCTTATTGATGCTTAGTTTGAGGTTGAAGATTATCTGGTGCATATTGATCTTCTATTTTATCCTTTAATCTAGTTTTCGTTTTGATCTTCATCTTCAGGGTTTTGTTTCGGTTTCATTTCACCATGGTTTTTTGGGATTTATGTTCTTACTTTTCTTGATCATCACCTCCTGATTTCTGATTTTCCAGCTTTTGATTATCATCTACTGACTTCGTGTTTTGTTGTTCTTATATTTTTAAGAGTTGACTTTTGATCCTAATGTTTTGTTTAGTAGTTTTGTTTTCTGAGTTTCTTGATTTCATAGTTTCCATGAGTAGTGAGTAGTAACCCAAGTTTATGAGGATGGGGTAGACTGGTGTTGAACCCTTGGTTCTCCTAGATGCTTAAGTTTGAGTGTCCATAGATCCCTTCTGTTTCACTGCTCTTTATGCTTATTTCTCCTGATCAATTGAAATATGATATTAGACATTTCCGCACCCGAAAGGTGTCTGAACAAAGTGATTTAAGAGATTTACATACCTAGCCCAATGGATTAGATGTTTAGGGTGTTTATTGACTTTAGCATATTTTTTCTTCATGCTTGCTAGGTAGTGTTCCGTTAACGAGAGTTAGGTCTGGATATTGCATAATTTGAGACCATTTGTCAAGGGACTGAATTTGGTTGTTTATGAATCTGATGTCTATGGATTAGCTCATTGATTGAGGTATGTTAGGCGACTAGGTAGTTCTAGGGGGATCACCAGTCAACTACCCTCATCCTTAGGAACTGTTTTCCCTTGATTGCTTTTTATCCCCGTTTTATTTCCTGCTTTTCTTTCATTTGCTGTTTACCCTTAGGTTTTTATTGATGCATGCTAGTACTTATTTTCTCTTTTATTTCCAGTTTGTTATGTTTGTTTAGAAATTGATAGTAAAACCCCATTTTCTTATTTGGCTTGAATCAATAGTTTTGATTGCATCTAGAGTGATTAATGATTACACCCATTTGGATTGATAACTTATTTACTACAATGACTATGATAGTATATAGGGATTGACTGTAAAAATCTTACTGTCACCCTCATTAATATTCTCATTCACTCCATCTTCTCCTAAAACATCATTATTTTCCATAGACTAATCTAAAGGATCAAGTTTTTTGAAGTACCTGAATAAATCGTTTTCTTGAGATTTTATTTCTTCTTCTTTTTTTTCTTTCTATTCTCTGCTCCAAATGGTTGATGTCTTTTGTTTGAACACATCGTTCTGTCATATAATAGTCGAACATACAATCACCAATTAGACTTTTGAAATCATATACAACTTTTATTCTAAAATCAAGTAATTAATAATAAAAAAAACTAAAAAGAATAAAGTGAATAATCTTATTAGTAGGGTTGGGAATAAAACACGAACCGAAATTTCCGAACCGAACTGAACCGAAATTTTCCGAACCGAACCGAACCGAAATAGTTTTTGTGAACCGATCGGCACAAGAAAAAAAAATTCGGGTAACCGAACCGAACCGAATCGATAACCGAAAATAACCAAAAAAACAAAAAAAAAACCATAATAACCGAACCAAAATATGTGAAAATAACCGAAAAAACCGAAAAAACCTGGAAAAAAAACCAAAAAAACCGAAAAAATAAGCAAAAATTTACCAAATTTAAAAAACAAAAACTGAATCGATTTCCGAACCGAACCAAACCAAAAACTTTTTTGGTTCAATTCGGAACACATACTCAAAAACCGAAAATCGAAATTTTCGACCCGATTCCCAGCCCTACTTATTAGTGATAATTCTATGTGAAAAATAAACTGGTTTTTCTTTGAAAAAAAAATCTTACGATTTTAGATGAAAATTGTTAATAGAAATGTGAAGAGGCAAGATGAAGGAGGCGACCAAGAAACATGTCACGATTTCCTCTTTTTTCTAACTTTTTATTAAAATTATTTTGTAAATTTGTAATTGGTCAACTTAATATTTATGGCCCACCATGAACACATATCACATAACAAGAGTTTTGGATATGGTATATTGACTATTAAAATATATTTATATTACAATATTTGATACGAATATATTTATATTGATATATATATATATATATAACTAACAAAAAAAACAAAAAAGTTGTTGAACGAGTGTTGGCGGGACCTAAAATTTTTCTTTTCATATGTTGAATAAATTCAACCATTTAATCCATCTATCCAAAGTTTTTTTTTTCAACACCCTTATNATCCATCTATCCAAAGTTTTTTTTTTCAACACCCTTATTGGAGTGATTCAACAGTTGAAAATTTTATTCAACACTCTTATTGTAACTAATCTAATATTATAGATTCTCACTCTAAATAATATAAATATAAGAGACCGCTGACTTGAAAATGTCATTTGGTTAATCTAATAACAAGGCTAATTCTATTTGTGAGCTAGTTCGACAAATGAATTAACTCAACTATCTAAGATAGTTTTGCTCACAGGCGGATGTAGGGGTGGGCACAATTCCCGTTCCATTTCGTACCATCTCGTTCCGTTCCAAACCCTTTCCAAAATTTCCGTCCCATTAAAATATATATTCCCATATGGAACATCTTTTCATTTTCCGAATGGGAACGGGACGGGACAGGACGGGAACGGGAATTCC
>OVBE01011769.1:0-13902 GCA_900406425.1 Iberis pinnata
GAAATCCTGATGACCTTGAATGCTGATTCTGCAGGTTAGAGATTGCCGAGATTGGCTGAGCACAGTAACAGAGAGTGGTTCCTTCCATATAAAGATTATCCTTCCATCTTCGTCAGAGTTGTGATTTGAGATAAACTTCCATCCGGGACATAGAGTATTCATTAACTGGTTCAATACAGGTTTTTTAATATGTGTTTCTAACAAAGCTCCAAAAAGTGGTTTATTATATAGAAGCCAACTAGTAAAAGGCCGATGCTTACTCGAGTTATTTATACCTCGAGTGTTCCAAAAAAATGAATGTAAATTCATTAAGACGAAAAAGGGGGTCCTCCGTTAGGAGGGGTATCAATAGTCATATGGTCCAATATAAGGGGGTTAGAAGGGGAAAGAGAGTTTAAGGGGGTAGAAGAGTGAGGGTTAGAGGTTTGGATTTGGTGTGTGGGTGAATGATGGTTAGAAGGAAGGGATGAAGATTGATTATAGAATGATTTTTAAGTTATTATATTATAAAGAAATAACATTTTATGTATTATAAAATAAATACAATTGAAATATTTAATTATATATTTTTATTACATGTTAAATTTATTCATTAAAAGGGAAAATAAGTTTTATGTACAAAGAAAGTAAATGAAAGAATGTGCTAAGAGTAAATAAATAAAAAAAGTTCAGAGATCTAGATGTGCTGGGAGTGATTTCCTTAGGTGAAGGAAGTGTTCAAAGGTGTCTCGTTAAACCCGAATCTAAAAAACCATGTGGGATAAAACCAAATTCAGAAAAAAGAATACAAGCTTTGAGCACAACCTAAGAGAAGGAGAAAGAGATGTGAGCTGGTCTGTGGACAGCCAAGTGTATTACGTCAAATACGGGTAAGACTGTGCCATCGTTGTTGCAAGGAATGTAATGATGAAGAGGGACCAAGGTCTAAGTTGGTTATGCGATATGAGATGCATCTAATGATTTGATGTCGAAGATAGATGGAGTGGTGATGGTTGCATGCATGAATCCTTACATTACACTCCCGCCACACATAGTAGATTGTAGTCTGTAAGCAAAGCTTGAGAAGAATAGAGTCACACGGGGAGAGTGTGTGAGAGCGACAATCTTGAGTTGTGGTCAACCATTCCGAGCTAATGCAACGTCGAAGGATGTTGCTTGTGATACCCGACAAAATGGTGAACATGTAAGGGTATGCAAAGAATAAGTGGTCTTGCGTCTCATCAGGTTCGCCACAGAACGTGCAAGGTTGATGATGAACCAAAATCCTCATTCTTTGTCCAGTCAATAATTTGTCTAATGCTGCAAGGCAAGAAGTAAAAGTGTAACGTGGAACAGATTGAGGAAACCAAATAATACGAACTCAAGGTTGTGTAGGATATGATTCACTTATCTGTCGCTAAGTCTTAGATGAAGTAAAACATGGTTTATAATCATTTTCACCATGCTTCCGGAGATGAACTTTTGGCCCTGCAAGTGGTTGAGGTTAAGGTAGTCGAATCAACTGGTCATGAAGCTGACGAAGGGATGGGACCCGAGATTGACGGATTACCCATCATTGGGTGTTAGCGTTAGTCGCAACTCGGGGACTGGTTGTACATTGAATTCCCGGAAACCCGAAGGACCTACAATATAACTCAAGATACCCAAAGAGGACCAATTTTCGTATAAGAAAGAAGTGCATAGACCATTGGAGATTGTTACCTAGAAGAATTGACTCACGAGGGGCGTAGTTGGAGGAGCTTTCGCCACAACCAAGATCCCCGAGCATTGAGCATAAAATCCCAAAATATGGAACCATGAAGTAGAAATCTCTTGGTCCAATCCGCCTAAAGAGAGAAATTGCTAGCTTGCAAACGCCAAATAAAAGCAAGGGAGGGAGGGGAGGGGGAGAGAGAGAAAACAATGGTTTCTTTCCCATTAAAAAGATTTAATTATTTTTCAATTTCGAAATGATAAAATAATGGAGAATGAAATTAGATTGATTTACAAAATGTTACTTATATAAAATCAACTTGTAAATTTTTTGAAATAAAAATACCATCACAAATCTTTTTTCAAAAATACTACTAAAAATTAAAAAATTTGGAAATAACAAAAGTTAAACTAAATTTTATATCCTAAAAGTAAATTTCTAAAGTTGAAAAAAACAAACTTTAAATTGTAAACAGTAAATTTTACAAAATTTAAATTTTAAACACTTAAAATTTATGTTTTAATGTTCATGTAAAAAAATTACTTTTGATATTGGTGATGTTTAAGAAAGTTTAATTGTATTTTCTAAAAGAATAATTTAATACAATACTTTTTTAAGTACTTATTAAAAAAATATTTTGAAAGTTCCTAGGTAAATATTGTGCTTATTATATTAGAAAAACAGAGCTATGAAGAGCGGCTTATTTATATATAGATCATGCTGTTAACTATCTACAATCACCAATTTTTGAATTTTCAAACTCCACTACAAAGTCGTCTTTTATAAATGCATTGACCATTATGAGATTAACTATTACGCTAACGAGGATGATGTAGGTTGTCATTTTAATGATTAGAACGATGTTGTTTTAACATAAAAAAAATTTCATTTTAATTTTGTTAATGAACAATGTTTATTTTAGAAATAATACAATGTCCATGTTATTGTCTAAGTCATCACGTAATAGAATTATTATAAGAGACAATTTTGTAGTAAAAGTATGAAAAATCAAAATTTAACAAATATAGATAGTTAACAGCATGATTCATATATACATGCAGGACCGGTCCTAACCAATTGTTGACCGGAAACAAAAAAATAAAATATGAACGTAACCACTAGACTAAAGCAATTATTATTGCCTGTTCGTTTCCTTAACTGGATGCAGTATCCAACTACAAATACATGATGATGTTTGTTTAGTTGTAATTGTGTACATTAGCTAGATACTACATCTGGATGTAAATCTAGAATGCATCCAAAATAATTGGATATTTTGGATGAGTTTGTAAGTAGGGTTGGGATGAACCTAAACTCATCCAAAAATTTTAAATGTATAAAATATCATTGTTTAGGCCAAAATGTTAAAACACGTTTTTCGTTAAAAATGCTTAAACATGTTTTCGTTAAAAATGCTTAAACGCATTTTCCTGCCAAAAACGCGGAAACATGTTTTTTCGCCAAAAGCGTGGAAATGCATTTTCCTGCTATAAACGCAAAACGCATTTTCCCTTCAAAAACGCGAAAACAAATTTTTCCACCAAAAACGCGAAAATACGTTTTTTCGCCAAAAGCGCGGAAACACATTTTCCCGCCAAAAATGCAAAAACGTATTTTTTCACCAAAAAAGCAAAAACGCATTTTCCTGCTAAAATGCGGAAACACGTTTTATCGCCAGAAACGCAGAAACCGATATTCTCTCCAAAAACGTAAAAACACATTTTTCGCCAAAAACACATTTTCCACCAAAAACGCGAAAATGCATTTGTCCGCCAAAAACGCGAAAACGCGTTTTTCGCCAAAAACACGAAAACTCATTTTCCCGCCGAAAACACGTTTTCTCGCCAAAAGTGTGGAAACTCGTTTTCCAGCCAAAAACGCGAAAACGCGTTTTCCCGCCAAAAAACGCGAAAACGCATATTCCCGCCATAAAACGCGAAAACGCATATTCCCGCCAAAAAACGCGAAAACGCATTTTCCCGCCAAAAACCCGAAAACGCATTTTCCCGCCATAGACGCGGAAATACGTTTTGTCGCCATAAACACGGAAACCTGTTTTCCCGTTAAAAACGCGTTTTCCCGTCAAAACGCGGGAACTCATTTTTCCGTAAAAATGAGAAAACTCATTTTTACACCAAAAACGTGAAAACATGTTTTCCCTCCAAAAACTCATTTCCTCGTTAAAAACGTGTATTCGAAAAAACATGGAAACGCGTTTTTTCGCGCCAAAAAATGTGAAAACACGTTTTCTCGCAAAAAAATATCATTTTAGTAATTTGATTAATTTAGTATTTAAACGTATCTAGATAGTAATGTAAATACACAAACAAACATAATTGTATCTAGATGCAGTATCAAGATACAAAGTCGAAAACATAAACGAACATCATCTTGATATTGCATCTAGAAAACGTATCTGGATGAGATATCTAGATACAACATCCAGATAAGGAAACGAACAGGGCCATATTATGAACGACCGCAAGCAGGAGCTTCTACTGCTTCCGTCACGGGCCGACAATGTGTACATGAACTGATTATGCACCTAATTACATGGACGGACACAAATAAATCGTTATTCCCGTCAAGGCATAGATTATCTAGCGAGAAATATTTAAAAGTTCTCAAACTATGGATGATGGCCAACCATAAATGATAGCCAAGCATGAAGTTTGAATTCTTTAAAAAAAACGAAAGATGAAGTTTGGATGAGTTTAACATGTACAAAATATTTGTTGAGGAAAAACATAGACAAAGAAAAAAGATAGATAGAGTAAAAGTAGAATCTTCTACTACTTCCGTGTAGCCACCAAAGAGAGACATTACTACTGTACTAAGAAACGTGAAAAAGGATGTTACCAAAATTGTTTATGATAAAGACGCTTACACACAAAAAATAATAATAAATAATTATTGAATTACACCAAGGTGTATACCATGCAGCATAAAAGTTCGGTAATGCAAGGACAAAAGAAATCGTGAGAAACAAAAGCAAAAGACGACGCTGTATGCAAGGAAAGCGGGAGTGGCAGCGCATCATAGTCGAAGATGGAGAATAACCAAGAAATGGAAGTTTGGAATAAATAATCAAAAGACAATAGAAATTATGGAAAGAAAATACTAGGGTTTATATTCTATCTAAGGAGCTCAAAAGTGCAATAGAAAGACACACATTTGTATATCTTTGATCAGTGAAGATGGTCCTCGTAACTACAAAGTGGTTGTCAAATCGTTTTGTGTTGGGAAGCTTCATTTTGTCAAATCGTACTACCTTTTTTCTTACTATTTTCCTAGGTGATACCTTCATTATCATTATCTAATGAGTGAAAGAAGACTTAATGGTTCCCAATAACAAAGAAAATACACCGACTAAAGTATGTTCTGTTTAGTGATGTAACAATATTCCATATAGAGTACATTTATACACATAGAGGGGTGTAAATACAGAGAAAAAAATATATACTTAAAGCAAAGCAAAAACTCTGATATGCTAGAAAGAGGACCTAATCAAATATGTTTCTATCTAAGAAAAGACATCGTCACACAATGGACATCAACATTAGAGTTTTAATGCATCAATAAGAAGCCTAGACAAACCAACTCATAATTATATAAAATACATTAGTTAATCAATCCGCACAATACTCCCTTCCACTTTAGCCACTAGGGCTATGACCCTAGAGACTGGATTGTGGCACTTAGATAACCTAGATTCAATCCTCATAAAGGGTGTTTAATGTTGTATTAGATGTAATGTTGAAAAAAAAAAAATAGAAAAATCTAGTGAAATAAATAAGGAACCAAATTGTCCATGAACGAGTAAAGTTGTCTTTTGACAAATACCAAAACCTTTATAGTGTTTGCAATATATCTATCCCCAAATCCACATATAAAAGGAAACTAAATAAATCTTTCCATCAGCAAATGAATGATACCAATGCGTGTAAATTAAGAAAGTAAATTTTACATGCGAAGCTATTTGTACCCATTAGAATCTGTTCTTGATCTTTATTTGTGCTCGGTCACTCCTAATCTGTATCCTCTCTCGACAGATTCTGCTTCCAGTGGCAGCTCGTCTAGTGTCTGTTTTGTGAAACCCACATCAAGTGAATTTAGTCAAAACAGAGTTTAAACAAGTTATAAATTTTCAATTTGTTCCAACTCACCCTGTTCGCTTGTTGTAAAATTCGAAGAGTCTCTTTTGTGCGTTTCCTCTTTATTGCTAACTCATCTGGTTCTTTTAAAAGCTCCTCAATCAAATTCTCTCTGTTCCATTATTCATCCACATTTAGCTCATTAAAGAAGAAGAAGAAAGAAACATCAAATAGTTTTTTTTCGTTACCTGTACAGCTTCTCGATAAAAACATTGTGCAGCTCACGTTTCGAGTAGTTTACCTGTGTTTATTATAGAATTGTTTATCAATTCTCCAACGACAAGATATTTTTGCATGAGACTTGTCAAAAACTAACCAGAAAATGCATAATTGCTTTTGGAACCAAATCCTCAATATTCTTCCTTACAATGTCATAGTATGATTTCAATAATAGCTTTGTTATCTGAATCTCAACTGCCTCCTGTTCTGAGTGAGTTTCAGATGACCTCAAAACTGTTGGAGGCTTCAAAAACACAAAACATAGCTCCGTGATTTTACTGGAGATGCATCAGAAAGGTACAAGATGTAACTAACCTCTTTCAAATAGATCGTTGACAAGTGGTGATACTCCTCTTGAGCAGCTTCGCTGAATGGTTTGTTTAGTAAGTTGTTTTTAGCAGCTGTCTGACCATCACTCCCCCTAAAAATTGATGAGAAACCACCCCAGCTTGTGTTTCCTAATTAATCCACAAATTACCACAAACATTACTTTCAACAAATAAAGACTCAACATTTTTCGTTTATCTCCCAATATAATAAAGAGGCTGAAAGCAAATGTAGTAAGAACAATACCAGTTTGTGCAGTTTTTTCAGTGTCTGCTGCAGCTACAACTCCCTGTGAATAATGTTATTGAATATGTTATAGACACGACTCTAGCTGGATATCTGTAGTATCTTCATAGCTTTTCAGAAGTAGGCACCAAACTAAGACTAAGAGTATAGTATCAAGCGACAAAAGGACGTTGAAGATAATTTAATAGGCTCAAATACACATCATATAGTAATGACATGCCTGATCAGGGACAATCCCATTAGCTTGTCTGCCGAGAAAAGATCGAGATTTTATTTGACTCGAAGAAGATGTTGTCTTCTCAGGCTCCACTGTATCCTTTTTAGTAAAAAGGGGTAATTTCAAAAAAACTGCACAAGTTAGAAAAAGAAACACGAAAGTAAGTGTTAATGCTTTTCTGAGACTATTCCACACCTTTGGCCGTGCAACAGGATGGGGAATCCGAGAAGACTTGACTTGTTGCATTGCAACCTCCACGGCTTTGGTTCCCCCGATAAAATTTGGGTGTGATGTGTTTATGTAATCCATCTGCAAAATATTTATTAAATAAAAAAAAATCAAGCATTAGTTAGGAATCCCAAAGAGGTCCTAATCATCAAAACTGAGTAACAAATTTCCTCAAACTTAGAAGTTAGAACACGAACAAACTCCTAGTCTACCAGTATAATAAAAAGATACCACTATATACCAAATTTATAGTATAGGTATCTCAGCAAATTTAATATAATTGGCCATGAAACCCACAATTATTAATACATACTTCCATTTCGGTGAAATAAAAACATACTTCAATTTCAGTTGAATAAAAAACATACTTCCATTTCAATAATATCTCGGATCATTGCTTGTGAGGGTTCTAGGCCTTCTCGCAGAAAGTTCCCGACAACCTCATCCATGCGCTTTTGAAGGACTGGAAACCACTGTAACTCTGTCATCATACACTTATGACTTATCTGTACAGAAAATATTTACTCAAAATTCATAAACAAGTAAATCGACAGTAAGCATTGTAAGGAAAAAATATAATAATCACACCTTTAATAGCTCATCAAAAATGAACCTAGCACATTGAAGGCTGGGGTCTAATAACCGAGATATTTGCCTCCTGACAAGAACTTCAAATGGAACCTATGCATAAGAGAATAAAAGCAAGAGATACTAATCAGAATTGCCAGAAAAGTAGAGAAGTTTAATGATAAAGAGAACGCAGTTGCCACATGCTTATGGATATAAACTTACATCTGGAACAAATAATGCAGATCTGGGGCCAGTTGCATTCTGAATTGCAGTCCGAATATCATCATCCGTTAAGTCTTCGCATGGATCAACCTCCTTCAGAAGCAGAGTTAAGGAAACTATTAAGTTTTTCATTGGTCAGAAGGGAAACTATTAAGTTTTTCATTGGTCAGAAGGGAAACTAATAAAGTTTAAGATTTAAGGAGCTCCCAACAACACTGACAACACCATCAGTAGGTTAAACACTGTAAAAGATCATTATGCAGAATAAAGATTTCGACCAGATATTTAAATGGTGAAGGGAAAACAAATATAATACCAACCATTTTTACAACTGAAAGTAATTCTACTCATAAATATGCCACAGCTAACCAAGAACCAACCTGAAACGAACTATCTTCCATGTCAATAACCACACTAACTAATTTTTTTTCAGTCCACACTAATTAAATTAAGATATCTAAACAGAGTTAATGTTAAGAAATAATATATCATAAATAAAAAGTCGCTCATAAATTTTGTTTTCAATATCAACAAAATGGACTTCCATCGAAGACAACAAGATATACCTCAAATGAAATTAATTGAGAACAGCTCCCTAATATAAAGGCTAATGCAAATCCTTAGAATAACAAAACACAAGGCAGCTCAAAACTGAGTGAAGTTGGAAGAAAAATTAATAGAAATGTACAACAAACCTCTAAGCTCTTGACAAAGACAGATTGGAAGACATAGAGAATTCTTGCTCCACCCGAGAGCTCAGATGTAGACATTTCTTTACTTTTCCCTTCAACGGTTGTGGTGTATGCTGTTATAAACAGTTAAACATTGAGAACAAATACTAACCTAAAAAGTATAACTAACATCTGTTGTTAAACTAAGAGAACCATCATCAGATTTTACCTTCACAGTATTTTGTGAGAAAATTGAGGAGAAGAGCTCCTTGACCAGCCTACGAATTTCGGAACAATTAAACCCAGAGAAAGCTGTAAGTTAAACATTCCAAATGACAACTTAGGGATAAGGAGGTTCACTGCTATCTGATATCGTCAGAAAATGAAATATAGTCCCTATAGAATATGAATACTTAGAAAAACGCACTGGTTATTTATTGTCAGAATCTTTCCCTACCTACAATTTTGAACACCTTCAACACTAACTCTAAAAACTGTTGACTGATTTGTTCTATAGAAAATAAACAAAAGGCTTTCACATATGTATAGAAAAATGAACACATACATGAGCAAAACTGTAATCAAAATGCAGACAGAGCAAAGACGTCACTGAGAATAAATTGGACATATTAGGCTAAAACTGGCCAAAAACCACATACCCTGGACTCTGTGATAACTCCATAGCTCTCATATTCCTTTGCTATAGCAAACAACGCATTGCTAATACGTGACTTTAAATTAGGAAGCAGTGCCTTGATGTGTTGAACAAGAATCTGCAAATAATGAACACGAGACTAGCTCCCATTAGACAGCTTGAAATTTTACAGCTAATATAGCCATCTATGAAACCTATGAGCAGTAAACCTTTTAATCCAGAAGTGTAGCATATTGGAGGCAGGTCTATCCTCGAAATAGACTGTTCTCACAATCTTTCTATCCTATCCTAAATAATTTTCTCTTCTATCACTCTCCTCCTTTGTCATAGAGACAAAGGGATCGGGAGTGGAATTGGAGGTGTTCCATCCCAAGGTAGGATGGCAGTTGCTTACCTCAGCGAAGGTTTTTCGCAAAAGGGGTAAATGAAATCAGAGTATGAGCATGAGATGTTGGCAATTGTATTATTAGTGCAAAGGTGGAGACACTACTTAAGCAGACAACCTTTTACCATACGGACTAATCACTAAGGAGCAACAGTTTATCACTAAGGGACAACAAAAGTGGGCTACATAGTTATTGAGACTGGATCTTATCATTGAATACAAACCCAGAGCTGAAAATCAAGCAGCAGACGCCCTTTCTAGAAGATTGCAACCAACTCATATGATGGAGCTCATCTTCACAGCCCTCTTTCTATCGACAAACCAAGACTTCAAACAGATTGAGGCTGATCCAAAGACGAAGCAGATTTTGCAGCTTAATTTAAGTAATAAATCAAAATAAAAGCTACACGGTGGAAAATGCCTACTGTATAAAGTGGGACGCATAGTAATACCTCCAGGATCTCCCTTCATTCCAATGATGATGGAGCAGTTTCATACTAGTCAAATGGGAAGACTTGAAGATGAACTCAAGACATATAAGAGACTTTCACGGGAAGTTATGTTGCCGAATGAAACGTGATGTGGTTCAACATATTGAGAAATGCTAAGTGTGTCAGAACCAAAAACTCTACATTCAGCCCAGCGGGAAGTCTCCAACCACTGCCGGTACCACAACAAGCATGGTCATACATTAGTATGGGTTTCATCCAAGGATTACCGTAATCACAAGGGCATCAAGTTAGTGGTGGTGATCGATCACTCAATAATCCGGTCATTTCATCTTGCTTTCACACCCATACACAACCACAAAAGTTGCAGACAAATTTTTTCAGTAAGTAGTGAAACTGCAAGGATTCCCAGAATCAATTGTGTTGAATCAGGATAAACAGTTTCTGAGCAATTCTGAGGTGGCGTTGTTTATATCTCAGGCAACGCAACTCCGTCAAAGCTCCACTTATCACCTGCAAACGGACAGGCAGACAGTTGTGAACCGCTCTTTGGAGACATATTAGGAAGATATGGGAAAAGAGCTGCCTTGGGCAGAATTTTGGTACAACATGTCGTATCACTTAGCTATTATAATGACACCCTTCAAAGAGTTTATACAGGCGTGATCCACCAAAGTTGATGAGGATTCAAGACACCCTAACTACCAATGGTCATGTGGAGGAGCTGCTACAGGGAAAGATGCATTATTAGAAGAGTTATTGGTCATATCCAAAAAGCCCAGTAGAGAATTAAGAAGAGCTAATAAACACCGACGAGAGTTGGAGTTTGCTGTGGGAGATTGGGTCTATGTTATACTATGACCATACCATCAATGCTCTCTAGCAGCTAGACGCAATGAGAAGCTGGCTCCAAGGTTCTTCACGCGGTATGAACTGCAGAAACGGATCAGTCAAGTAGCCTATCAATTGTAACTACCAGCAAGCAGTTTTATTCATCTGGTAATTCACATTTGGCAGCTCAAAAAGGCCTCACCATCGGATTAGCAAGCACAGCAGATACCCTCATCAATGCAGGCTGATATATGGTATGGATAATAGAGCCCAAGAACATCACAGCAGTCCTATGTGTTAGAGGTGGAAATGGAGCTGAAGTGTTGGTGGAATGGGATGGTTTGTATGAATTTGAAGCCACTTAAGAACCAACTGAAAATTAAGGAGCAATACCCGTATTTCCACCTTGAGGACATGGTGGTACAGCTACAGGGGAGTATTGATAGGCTTCGAGCACCTTTGGCTTTGATGAGGAAGAGGCCAAGAGATTCTCGGAGGAAGTGCAGGTTCTTGACTAAAAAAATTGGCAAAGGAAGAAACAGAAGAAGCAGCCCCAGACTCTATGTCATTCTTCTACTGTTTCGTAATTTAAATAAGTGTGGCGTGTCTTTTATATGCTCAGTACTATATAAGGAGAGACTATGAGCTGTACACCTTTTTATCCAGAACCCTAGTATACTGGAGGCAGGTCATCCTCAAAATAGACTGCTCTTTCCTTCTTTCTCTCTTAATCAATCTGATCTTCTTCTTCTATCTGTCTCTCATATCTGTTGATAACCTTTCACGGTTAACAGAATATTACGTACAAATGCCAACTATTGTCTCAGATTTAGAAACATGTCAAGCTTTAGAAAGCATTTCCCTTAGGGAACTCGTGCCTTTAGTGAACAACAAGATAATCAATACATAGAAAATGGGAGATCTCAAGACTGCAGATAATACCTGGTTTAATTTCTTTGCCAGCTGGGGGACACCCAAACGATCAGTGAGACCACTATAAGCCTTTTTAGTTAGAGAACAAAAAAATAGTTATAAGCAGAGTAGCCAAAGCAACAGTATCAGAGAGCATATCAAGAGAATGTTGCAATCTTACTGGACGACTAAGAAAGAACTTCTCCTCTGCAATAAGAGCATCTTTGATGCTCCGGTTCAGCATAATATCCTGTATAGGCAATCAGCACCTAATTCAATGATTGTGTTGCGCAAAGTGATGTGGCTATGGAGTAAAAGCAAAATGAATATAGAAGATAGAATGGTTTGGTAATGATAGAAAAGTATATGTTAAAGGTAGAATATAGGAGGAAAAAGAATAGTCAACCAGATATATGTTAGCAGGAAATAAGATACATAAGAAGAAAAAAAAGTAGAAGTGGCATTTTCTGAGCTCATGATGAGAGAACAGCATTGATAAGCATCATAAGCAAACCAGGGTTTACCTCTTGACTACGATTTACAACTCCCACATAACCAAGTCGAAGAGGAACTACTTTTCCAAGAAGATTATTCCGGGCATCAGTACCTCTGTCCATAATATCCAACTGAAATAGAGGGAAATAGAGCAGCCATGAGATAATTGTTTGCCATTGAGACTAAACCGAAGACAAGAAAGTTTTACACAAATATCTGAGGAGAGAAACCACACCTTTGTGATTACACCTATGGTTCTATGACCTGGGGACAACGAATATGTAAGCAAATAGAAGGTGAATGATTTGGTATACCATGAACTTTATAAACTTCACATGGAGAAGTTACCATCGGGATCGGCGTTTCCAGCGATTTGTAATGCATCAGAGTTGGCTAAATCCGAATTAGCGGGAGTAACAGCAAGTATCAAGCAGCTAGGTTTCTTAATATAAGACAAGATCATAGTTCTTATACGTGCTTCAATGTCAGTTGGCTGATCACCCACAGGAACTTTAGTGATACCAGGAAGATCCACAAGAGTGATATTAAGAACATTTGGTGAAAATATTTTCAGACGAATTTGATGATCTGATACTCCTTTGTTCTCTCCTGCTAACCTATTGGTCTCAGCCTAAAACCGTTGCCACTCTTATACATTAGAAAATCATGGAGTTTACAAAGTGTCAACGAGCTTAGAAAGAAAAGGAGAAAGAGGAACCTCAATCTCGCGGCGAATCTGAGAGAAATCATAGATACGCTGGTCAGGGAGGTGAAGAAACTCGCCCCATTCGTCGTCTGATCCACCATCGGAACGGGATTTCGTCTGAAGAAGCTGGAGAAGGAGAGGCCGGCGTGTACAGATATCATTACCGCGAGGAAGAAAGTCTCGGCCGACGAGTGCCTCGAGGACGCTGGATTTACCGCTGCTCTGACTACCGACAACAGCGACTTGCGGAAGCTCGATCGTTGACTGGCTTCCGAGCTGAGCGAATATGTCTTGAAGCTTATTCACAATCGGAATCACGGAGGAGCCTAATGGTGCTGCAGGAGAGGAAGACGACGGAGGGACATCATTGACAGACATTGATGCGAGGATCGAACGTGGAAGTAGAATTTGTGAAAAGTGCCTTAGGGTTTTTGGAAGATTTTGGTGCAGGAGAGATCAAAGAACCACTCGATCTCACCATATGGTTCATACTCATCCCCAACTCGGCCCAATAGAAATCAAATCATAGTTAGTCACCGAATATTTTCGCTTGGTTATATATCGGTTTAGGTAAGAACCGATCTAAACACTTGCAAACATTTGTGTTTTGGGAAATTAGTCAAAAAAAGCCTGAACTTATCATTTAAAGCCAAAAAATCCTAAACTTTTAAGTGATCCATTTAAATCTTCAATTTTATAATTTTGGCCAGCTTATATTTTCGTTGACTTGGTCATTATAAGCACGTAGTTAGTCAACGTTTAATGAATGTTTAATCCTGTTAATTTTCTGTTAATAAAACTGTTAACCTCTATTAAAATAAACATAATCGTTTTGAATAAATAATAAAAGTCCCAAATTGAACCATAATATCACGATCGTGACGAGCCGGTGGTTTACTACGCAGAGAATAACACGAAGACA